>JAUYWV010042118.1:0-16364 GCA_032274565.1 Nematoplana nigrocapitula
CTGGAGTCGGTGCAGAAACGCACCTCTGCTCCCAGGTTTCGGTTGCAGTTTAGGAGGATGTTGGTAGCTTCCTTGATGGCGATCAATTCAGCGCGGAAGGAGGAGGTGACCACTCCTGCTGGAAAGGAATGGGACGTGGTCGACCCATCAGCGAACTGGATGAAGACCCCACTTCCCCCGTCAAGTCACGTTGCACAAACTCGTGCTGGTATGGGCCTAATGAGTCTTCGCCATTCGTCCAGATTCTTCGCTCTTCGGCCACAGCTGAAAATCCTCAATCCACCTCCTCTTCAGTCGACAACGTTCCCTCGACCCAGGATAACGTCTGACTCAAGAGAATGGTGCCGAACCACATGTCCGAGAAAACGCATCTTTCTTACGGCGATAGAGGTTCTTAAGGTAAGTTTGAAGGTGTCGCCTCCAATAACACCGAGAAGGCGTCTGTTGGTCCGCAATTTTGTCCAGGGCAGACGGAGAAAACGTCGATAGGCCCAAAACTCAGTTTCCATCCGCTGTTGGTCGGCTTTGTCCATGATTCAATTCCATAGCTGGCAACTGCAAAGGCAGTAGATTGAAGAAGTCTCAACTTGGCTTCTCTTTCAATCATGCTGATTTTTCCAGATTTCGCGCATCAATTGGGTTATATTTCGAGTCTCCTTCTTAGCTCTTCACCCAATTCACAACTCACATTGATTCTGGACCCCACATAGGCGAAGCTGCCAACCTCCTCAATATCTTCCCGTCAACTTTTACGGCGCTTCTGTTTAGCCGATGATCGTCCACCACCACCACCTTGGTTTTTTTAGTATTAAGCTTCAGTCCCCGTTGTTTGCTTGATCGGTTAACCTTTCCAGTAATTCCAAGAAGAGAGGAATCATCGGCATATCTTAAGCTGTTCAAGGTTCTGCCGCCGATCTGAATGCCCCTTTTGTCAGTCTGTCATTGCTTCTCTAACAATGTTTTCCTTTATTTATAATATACCCAAATATGAATTTGATAACAATACATAATATTGGATTTTACGTTTTCCTTATTGGGTCTATATTTTGCGAGAGCTCTATATGAATGCTGGCCAGTGCCTTTTGCCACATAGCTCATGCTCACGTCTCTTGATCGGTGGTCATTTTCTTGGTGGCGGTGACTGTGTGATTTCCCACTCTTTGCTCTGCTGGCAGTAAAAGCAGGTGGGGGAGTCTTCCTTCCCGATCTCGTGGAGGAAGTTTCGTGTTGTCGCCCTCAGTCTTCCTACGCGGAGTTGATGTAAGGTGACAGGCTCCCCCCGGATGAGGTTGCTCACGACGTCCTGGAATGAAATCCACTGAATATGGAACTCGGTGGGACTCATTAGATGGCGAGTCAGAAGAATCTATTTTCCACAGGACTACAAATTATTTAAACGTGAATATCTTCGTATTGTCAAACTCCAATAGATCGTCATTTAATCTTGCCTAAGTATGGCAACTTTCACAGTGTACATACTTAGTTAGTCAAAGAAGTGATAAGGCAAGGTCAAGTCATGCTCTATGCCCTCGACATTCTGACAAGACAGCAGTCAGCTATTTTATGTTTGACCAGAACAACAATAATCTTTTTTCCATTGCTGATGAATGAGGACCACGGCAATTGACTACGGACAAAAAATGGTCCCTGACCTGGATTGACTCGGAGTCTGGCAGCCACCTTTCTCTGCGGATGGGCAGTGCAGTAGTAGAGCCCGGCATCGGTTGGCCTGGCCCTGTCCACTCGTAGAGTGGCCGAATGGGAGAGGATGGTCGACGACTGTCCGGACATGCCCTCACGATCTCTTTCCCAGCGCAGAGCGGCACAGAAAGGTTGTCCGGAGCACTGGAAAGTCACCGATTCCCCCTCATCCAGCTCAACCTCGGAGGGCTGCGTTGTCAAGTGGACGCCTGAAACAGACAGAACATTGAGTCGTTGTAATTCCCGGTCGAGAGGACGCGAGAAAAAGGGAAAGATAAAAGAAAAGAAAAGAAAAGAAAAAGAGAGATAAAAAAGAGACAGGAGGGAAAAGAAATATAAATGAGAGAGAGAAATAGAGGGTGAAGAGAGAGGGAGAGAGAGAAAGAGGGAGAAAAGAGAGAGAAACCGTACTGGAGGTTCCAAGGAGTCAGAGTGAAACCGGAGAGAGAGAGAGACAGCAGTGGTCCAAGCCAGAATATAAATGAGAGAAGGCGTGTACTCACAAAAAAACACTCACGTTGGTACTACACTAATCCACAAGGTAGGAGGAAGGAAAATCAATACTTTAGATTAGAATGTAAAAGCAAGCTAGAAAAGCAGAATATATACAGTTGAACGGAAGGTCCAGCTTACCGAAACACTTAGGACATGAGGCTGGTTCATCAGCTTTAGTTGCGGGACAGTTAGTTCTTGTGTCGCAGTATCTGCCCAGTCGACATGACATAGAACTGCACTGGACCTCGCTGGTTGAACATGCTGAAATTGAGAATGAATAACCACCATATGATAACAAGTATAGCATCTAGAACCTTATAGGATTTATTTAGTTTTGTAGGTACAGTTATTAATTTACACAATTTACGAATAAATAAATTAGATGGGTGTTTCTTTGTGGCGCTAAACGTTGCGTTAATTGTTTTTCGGTGATGTCCTGTTATTAACTATATTCTTTGTCCGACACCTACGATAACTCTTCATATGAAGCAAAATCTTGTTTTTTTAAAAATCAAACCATTAACTTAACGTAAGTGTTTCTGTCCCAATCAGTAACAGTGTAACAATACATGAAAAGTGTCCTGGAGTATTTTTTAATATCGACGAGTTAGTATAGTTCCCTTTAATTTACGGAGAATGTAACCCTCATATATGACCATTACGCCATTATCTAATGTGTCAGACAGTTCCCTAAGCTAAGTACAAGCCGATGGCGTCTCTGGATTTCGTCGTATTCAGAGGTTGTCAAGCGTAACCAAGAGTGATTTTCTGTTCAATACTTCATAAAAAAACAATTCTCTCTATTTGACCGTTAGAATCATAACTGCCATTTCACAAACATATTGTATAGAAAATATTATCTCATTGTTCTTATATAGACTAATCTAATGTAATATAAATGTACACATGAAGTGCATGAATAGTGAATTCCTAAAGGCCAGAAACATTTAGTTATCAATTCACTGTGTGATTGTCAGATGTGAGATGATTTTTTTAGGAAGGCTCATAATTGAAAGAATTGGGAACAATAGTAAAATTGTTCCACCGCGTCTGTTCGGGTATAAAATAAGGCAAGCTACCAAGGACAACAAACACACGCATACCTTTCGTTGTGCAGAATATTTGGCGCCTTCCACTGTGAAAATCATCGTACAAATAGCGCAGCAAACGAGTGAAATTAACTTGAGTGTAAATTCAGTCAACACGCAATTAGTAAAAACAAAAGAAATGCGTATTATCACGAGTTTTCGACGCGCAAACTAGAGTCATAATTGTGTGGCTGACATGACAATACCAAAACTATAGCCCAATCTCGGAATGTGAATCAACGGAGAGCTCGCGGCAAATAAATGTCTATGTTATCGTTGTCTTCGCTATCTCCTCCTATACCATCAATCAGAGACGACTGAAAATTTCGGTACGCACCCTTTTAAGGGCTGGGCACAAAATGCGCTATGTTTTGATTAATTTTCAAAGTTTTACGTCACTTTTATACATGTTTTTATGAGCCAATACGATCTCAATGGTATTTCGTGAAAGGGCGCCCTCTAGAGAAGCAAGTTATTCTGGATAAAACTAAGAATTTTCATTTAGGGCGCCCCTCTCGAGAAGCAAGTTATTCTGGATAAAACTAAGAACTTTTATTTAGGGCGCCCCTTTCGAGAAGTAAGTCATACTGGATAAAACTAAGAACTTTTATTTACGGCGCCCCTTTCGAAAAGTAAGTCATACTGGATAAAGCTAAGAATTTTCATTTAGGGCGCCCCTCACGAGAAGAAAGTTATTCTCGATAAAACTAAGAATTTTCATTTAGGGCGCCCCTCTCGAGAAGCAAGTTATTCTGGATAAAACTAAGAATTTTCATTTAGGGCGCCCCTCTCGAGAAGCAAGTTATTCTGGGTAAAACTAAGAATTGTCCTTTAGGCCCTCTCGAGAAGCAAGTTATTCTGGATAAAACTAAGAATTTTCATTTAGGGCGCCCATCTCGAAAATAAAATTTGTCTCGAAAAAACGAGGCATTGATTCTCACAAAGAATTTATTGCGTGGCCAACCCTAATCCAAATAGCCTTCCGACGGCTGTGTCGTGGAGTTTTAAAGAACACCTTACGCCGCAATGAAATTAACACTCCATTACCCATTATTGATTTGTTAACGTTTTTCTGAACGAAGCATGGATATACTACTACAAACATTATTAATATTCACATTCAAATCTGCCAACCGGGCAATCTCAAATATTTCGCATGGTAGGTATTATTTCTATTAAAAAACTGTAACGTTTCCATGGTAATAGAGAAGCAATTGAATTTCCTTCTTATTGCAAATGCATTTTGCTTTGCTTACATTCCGAAGTTGCACACGCGCGTTTAACATATTTTATTAATTACAGGTAGCAACGAGTGTTCCCCTGCCTGAGACGGTGGTGGCGCGGTGGCGGTTGAAGCAGCACAACCGGGTAAAAAATTGTGCTATGCATCGCAGATAATGGTGCAAGCAAGCGCGGACAGGTAGGTCAGCTATAGCACTCGGTTGCGCTAATACACACATCATGGCGTTGCATGTACAGTAGCAGTAGGTATGCTGAGGGGGCGACGGCTGTCTATCAAGTCAAGCCGTGCCAGCGCCACAGAGTGCAGGAAAAAAAGCCGCATGTGGGTTGAATGAAGAGAGTGACCCGTTCGCCCCAACACCTCTATGTGGACTCGGAAGAGGAAATCTCGGTCAAAAGCGTCAGGCGAGGCGAGCCGAGGCGAAATGATACATCCAGCAGTAGGTACCCCTTACTGCTAAAACTATATAGTCCTTCTGGTTGAACGAAGTCGCCTGAGCTCTTGCAGTGGATGCGGGACAGCTGTCAGTCGCCTGAGGCCAATTTACATGTGTTGGTCGATGACCGCAGAGGGATTGATGACTGGATAGGAGGAGGAGGGAGGTAAAATGTCTCTTTCACCTCGAAGTGTGTGTTTATTTATGTACCTATATATTATGTACATTTCAAATATCAAGGGGGGCAACGAGTACACATTTTTAGCAAACTCAATGCGAGGTGATTATTTGTTCAACGAATATGTGGTGCTGAATGAGTGCTGGAAATGCGGGAGAGCGCGTTCAGTGACGCTCTTTATGTGGATCCTCCAACCTTCCACCCATCACTTCGATCTCAGTCAGTTAAGCTGCTTTGACATCTGACCCCATGACAGTTCACTCTTATTCGCGGCACATACCTTTCTCATCTCTACGCACTTCTCGAATAAAGCCTCGAGAAAATTTCCGCTTTTAGTCTGTCTCAGTTAACGGCTCACTGACTGCACAAATGAAAATACGAAAAATTCTCTTTTTCAAAAAAGATATAACACAACAATAAGTTTCGCGTCAAATCGTATAAAAGATATCATTACGCTGATATGAATAATAGACCATATTGTAAAATTGTATGAAGAGTTAATTGAGTGAACAGAAATGTTCTACAGGGTGCCAAGAAAAACGTGAAGAAATTTAGAACACATCTGAGTGGCATTAAATGGTTTAGAATCCTTCTGAGACACTATCTGAGTGGCATTAAATGGTTTAGAATCCTTCTGAGACACTATCTGATTGGCATTAAATGGTTTAGAATCCTTCTGAGACACTATCTGAGTGGCCTTTTTTTCAAGATATATAGGGAGTCAATTTACTCGCGGAAAAACAGAATTTATTTTCTGTGGTGAATGAATGAGAATACTCTATATACTGACAACTCACTTTTATTGAGCACTTCGATCCTTGATTGAACTTTCAGTCCAGCCATTTGCCCCATGTTGGCCGCCACTACCAGAGTGAGGGGAACAGCGGGAGCGACTTTGCTCACATCCAGTTGGGTAATCCGGAACGCGGCCGCCACGAGTGAGGCCGGTCTGCACCAGCACGAAGGTGGACACGATGAAAATGGCATTGTACAAATATATACAAGACTTAATATGTGACAGTGTCACATTAATATTATATTATATGTAAAGAAAGAGGAGAGTAATGTCTAAACGACATAGCAGTTTCGGAATCTTTTATCGGTCAATGATTTCAAATAGGAGGCTTCTCAATTTATTGCTTTGGGCACAACGAAATCAAATCGTCTTCACATAAAAGTTCATTTCCTTCACTTCCCCCTCTCCAGACTCGAATCTACTTGGCCTAACTCAGCACGGGATACTCACAACACCCAATCCGCCCCCAACTGACCCACGGTTCTCCTGAAAACGTTAAATAAATCTACACACTCTCTTTCCCTCTCTGTATCTCTCACACTCACTTTCTCACTCTCTCTCTCTCTGCTATTTCTCTTTCCTCCGGAAGATTTGGGTGCTGACGCGTCCTCTCGACCGGGAATAACAACAATATGTGGGCGAAGTATGACCCTTCTTCTTCTTGACTACAGTCTGAAATTGAAAACCGCTTTTGCAGATAATCAATATTAATATCAATTTTCTAAAACGCATTTCCATTGATGTTGTCGACAAAGGCTGAGGTATACGCTTTAAGAAATTTACGTTTCGTAAGATTAAACTGAGAAACCAGAGATCTTGATAGCCCCGACGAATCGAAGGTAAAAAACACGTCATCTTAAGATGTAACAATGCAACAATTCACTTGCCATTGAGCACACAATGAAAACACTATGCTCGCATAGATCACCATGACACTCATCTTAGCACTTGGTGTGTTGTCGAAGCTTCTCATGTAAAAATTGTTTCCGATGTTATTACCTATAGATGCATTGTTTTATAGTTGTCAACCTCACATTGTTCAGTGCGTTGTTAAGTGCATTCTATTTTTGGCTCCATGGTTACCTTCAGTATAGCTAAAGTTTTTCACCTTTTCTAAGTATTATGACCCATGTGGATCGAATATAGTCAGAGAGGATATGATATATTAGTTTAACTCTGTAAATTTCGGAGCTGTACAGTTTAAAAATCTTTTTTAAATATAAATGGTAATGCGCAATTAGTAGTAGTAGTATATTGGATAGAACCGAACAACTATTCTTTGCTAATTCTGTTAAGGATATTTGAGCATACTAATCCCGAGTCTATAATGATACTTGCTCAAATGAAGATAGGATGTGTGGCTAATAACAATTTTGCAGAATTATGAAATACACAGTATTCCAATGTAGAATAATTTCCCACAAGAGCACGCTTATGTAGTATATATAGTCTGCATATAGAGTAAGACATACCAATTAATCAACAGATGTTTTATATGGAAGGCAAAAATTAGAATGTTGACTTTTATGCTTTTCAATTGGAATGGCAGCGCAGGATCCCGCCAGCATCCTATATATGGCTATCAAACTGGAAAGATTTCGCTCAACGATTGCGCGCCCAATGCAATTTATATCAACCTGTGTTTTAACGAATACCATGTCTTTGGTGAGATGCGTTGCACACACACACGGAAAGAACTATTGGTCGACGTTGATCGACACAGTTATGAAACCTAGACCGATGAATAAGACTATCCCTTGTAGCAATTAGAAAATTATAGAAACGAATAGCGTGAATGAAAACTTTATTAAACACTGTTACAATAAATACATAATAATAACAATAGAAAAATAACAAAGTGTATGCCTAGGCAAATTTGTACTATCTACAATCTTCATAATTCCGCTCCGTGAGCAATAAACTTCGAAACAAAAATATCTAATAACAACATAAAGGGAATTAACTTACAAAACATGCACATTAATCGTTGCAATTTATCTGTAAAGTTGAAGAAGTTGGAGAAAAATCTTTAAACTCGAGTCGTGAATCAGAGAGTTAAACAAAAATAACACAGCTGATAACACAGAGCACTCAATTGTGTGTTTGGATCAACAAGAAATTATATTGTTGCACCAATGTACGTACTGAAAGCGATTTCAGTTCCTGACAATAATGATCAATCTTAATAATTTTTTTACTACTATTAATAGCTTTTATATAAAGATCAGTTAGTTTTCGAATTAGATAGAACGTGAAGACTGAGGTGATCACAACCAATCACCATTTATCATTGTTAAATTTTTCTGTGTGGTACTTTTAGATGCGTTCTCGCATCTCTAAAAAATGTTCTATCCGTATGTCTGTAACGTTTATAATTAAAATCGTTTTCATCACGAATTTGAGTTAACATCTATTTTGAATTTGACAGCAATTTCTAAATTGACGCGAAAATATTTATATTTTAGATAATTAGTCTACTTTCATTAGGTGTTTACGTAAGTACTATAGCTCTAAATTCTTTTCAATTTTATTTCCACATAATATTACACTACTCATAGTAGTAAAGCATATATCAATGCTGAAAATAAATTTACCTTCAGAACCCTAAGTATTGCTAAAAAGAGGGATTTTCTCAAGCATTTGAGACTTATTTTAGTCGAAGCTTGGTATTAACATGTTGGTATGCTGGAATGAGGACGCATCAGTGGACTCGCTGGTTCTTATGGGAAATATAAAACTCACCGTATCGATGCGAGTTCCACAATTCTCGTTCCAGGAATATCGGACAATGTCGATTCGAGCGCGGAAACCAGTTGACTTGTCAATTTCTTCCAAGCCGGATCTGTTTCGTTTCTAGCCGCCATGTACTCGGCGAAGGTCAAGTCCAAGAAAGTGATTTCCATGACAATAGTTGCTGTGCAAAGCGAGAAAAGGCTCAACTTTAGACACTGTTCCCCGCAAACCTTTTAAGAGTTCCGGCAGATAAGTATAATTTTCATTAGACTACCGGATAAATCATACCGATGGCGGGGAGAGGGGGAGATATCCTAACTGGAAGTTTTTACATTTGGTTTGGACCCTGTAATGATTTTCAATTAGAGCACACTTTTAAAACTCTGATGTATGACAAATCCCTTCTTCTACAGTATCTTCACAAGATTAACCACACAGTGCACACCTGCCCTGCCCACTCTGCAAACCATCCCCATGGAGCTCTCGGCGGACCGAACACCAGTCGGGGTGGTGGGGCTGCTTAAGCAGTGGAGGCCCAGAGAAGGCTGGATTGAGGAGCTGAGTGGCGTTTGGCTGTGGTGGTCGCCAACAACAACAACAAGAGAGCGTGAGAAAAATGAAAGAAAAAAAGAGAGTAAAAAAATCAGGTGAAAAAGAGAGACTAAAATAAATGAGAGAAACGTGAGGGAGAAATAGAAAATAGTGAGGAAAGAGAGACGAACTTCAATCCGACCCTGCCCCGCCGGCGCAGCCCTAGGCCTGGATGGTGTGGCGTGCAAGAAGAAGAAGAAAGTTATAAGAAATAAAAATGAGAAGGGAGGGAAAGAGAAGAGAGAATAAAGTAAGAGACTAAAATAGAGGAGAGAAACGTGAGGGAGAAAGAGAAAACAGAGATGAGAGAGGAGAGAGAAAGATATAAGAAATAAAAATGAGAGGAGAGGGAAAGAAAAGAGAGAATAGAGTAAGACAGAAACCGTAGGAGGTCCAAAGTAACGCAGCACTTTCCCTGCCGCCACGAGAAGGCGTCTGCATGGGGCCGAAACTCATTCTCCCTACCCAGCCTGAATATCTGAACTGTCCGGAAAGTATGCGGCTACTTTATAAAAAGATAAGATTTCATTTCTAAAATAACTATGCTACAGCACATCATGTGGTAGCCGACAATTACAACATAAATTAACACTTTTTTCTAGTGTACAGTGTTTGAATTATGTGATTCGGCAAGGTTATCAACATTGGCGTACATTTTGTCACAGCGCAGAAGCTGTGGAGTTCGGAAGTGTGCTTGGTCATTTGTGAGTTTATTACGATATGCAGGTTTTGATGAAGTATTTGGGAGAAAAATGTGAGCTCGTCGCAATACGTGGATGCAAACATATAGAAAACATACGTATGTATCAGCTACACTTCCTTTCCATCGATTGACAGGAGAAACACACGCGCGCAATTAGGGAGATGTGTAGCGGCGAGACTGATAGAAACATCGCGTGCGACAAACCGACTCCAGAGCAAAATTATGCAGGCGTCGTTCATGGAACAAATGAAACAGTCCAAATGTCGTTTTAGACATTATTGGGTGCTAATCGACGTCTTTAGTTTGTATCATGAGAGGCAATGTATTTTTCATAATTTTTCAAGTTACCAGTGCTGTATTTCCTAAATGGTGGAGGATCCGTCACACACAAACCGATATCCAAATCTATACTGCATATATGAGCACCTCAAGTATAAAAGTAGATCAGTATCTCTATGGCATATGATCGAATTCAGTCTAAGAGTTAATTGAAATAAACAAGATATCCACCAGCAGACTGGTTTTGGGCTTACTACCCTTGTGGACTCAACAGTCTGCAGCTGCAGGAATATCGACACATGCTTACAGCTGTAAGCCATAATATACAGCACACATCCAGCATGTACGACAAGCGATCTCGTGGACTAGTGGTTAAGTAGTTCAACTGTAATTACCCGCAACCGGTTTGCTGGTGGATAACTAGCGAGGTCATTTTTTAAATAAATAAATAAAAAGTACTGATTGTATACTACTATAAAAGTAGTATGAATATCCTATTTAAAATTAAAGATATCAATTTTCAGGAAGTAGAGCAAACTGTGTAATTTTATTCGGAAACATGAGTCTTTTCTTCCTCTTGAAAGACCGAAGAAGAAATATTTGAGCAGATAGCATTATTAGTGGAAAATTAAATACACTGATATAGGCTCATTAAATTTAATATTGCTAGACATGCCATCTCTTCCACAAAGACCAATAGCGATGTCTAGCCAAACTTGGGGGGTACTCCTGTATGAATGTGTCTTTGTCACTGGTACTTCGATGGAATTCACTGCCACAGACTGGTAAAATATGCTCTCTCGATTGTCTTTCCTTTATATTCTTATAATAACATCTATTAATTCTACCTGAAAATTAGCAATTAGTTGTAAAAAATGTAAACTGTTTATATATCACAGAATTAACACAAACTACAAGTTAAGTAAATTTACCTTTTAATCTGGGAGCTGGCGAAGTGGCAGAAACGCTAGCTCCAAATGGGACTGTTTGTACAGAACTTGAGGTAGTTGAGTTGACCATTGGGGAGCTGCTGTTTCTTGTGGGAGGAGATATGGACATAGAGGAGAGTGAGGAATTCAACGTAGAGGATGATGTGGATGATGACGACGATACAAACGCAGATGTAGACAGGAACGACGTTGTTGGAGTTGAGGCTGCCGATGTTGATGGTGAGGGCGAAGGCAACATACCGTTGCCACTACCCGAGCCTTCCTTAGGCTTTAGAGATCCAGATCCTTCATTGCGATTGTCCTCATCATCGATTGGAAACAAGGGTTGCTAAGTGTGCAAAACGTGGTAGAGAAGATATATCCCTATTCTGAGTAGTTCTAACCAAAATACCGAGTGTAATACCGCGATACATGTTTACTCAGTGTCAATAGTTATAGTATTACCATCCAAGTCTACCGGCAATGTTACTATGTATAATGCTAAGCAGAACACAAACTTGCAAAGAGTGTATGCCCCCATTCAGATCTGCGTGTCATCGCTAAATCATACTTTCACCACTAGACAGCCTTTTTCTTGTAAAGTCACTTCAAATAATTTCCGTTTCTCAAATATATTTCTTTCCTCTCTATTCGCTCACAAGTGTAAGCATGAAATCTCGCCTCCTATAACTTTGCACCTAAAACCTATCTAATTAACGGATGTTCTGCTTTTGTCAAGCAGGTCCACGTTTATGGCATCCATTTTCTCCACTCTGTTCGATTTTGTTTTAGCTTTTAGATTTATATATAAATATGTATTTAATTCTGTTAGCATGCCTTTTCTTAGCTTTCCTTGTCTACGTTTTCCACAAAATCGTCCTTCGATGATTGTTTTCATTACGCTATCTTTTCTTAAGATGTGACCTATCAGTTCTTCTTCAGTTTCAATGATATTCTCTGCATTCTTCTCCATATTCACATTTCAAATGCTTCTTTCTTGGAATGTCCATGTTTCTGATCCATATTATTGATTTGACAATTTTATTCCTAGCTTCTATGTTTAACCCTTTGATGAGCAATTCTCTTCGTTTAGTAAAGGCTTGGTTGGTCATGAATTTCTTGTTCTTATTTCCTCATGGCATCTACCATCCGATGTGATAATTGCACCTTGATATTTGAAGCGTTTCACTTGTTTCCCTATTTCTGTATTGTCTAATTTTATGTTCATCTTGTCATTTCCCTATTTCGAGATTTTTGTGGTCTTTACATTTTTTAATTAGAATTTTGCATAATTTGTACATAACTTAATAACAAAATTTGACATTTTCTCGATTATAACTGAATATATTTGAGCAGATGCAAAAGTGGAGGTGATTCTGTCTCTATGACTAGGTGCCAAATTGTGTTGGAAAATGACTTTTTAAGTTATGTACATTAAAAAACACTGTAAACGTATAAATTTGAGACCTCGCGCAAGATCATACACAAAACAGTAAAAAAGAAAGTTAATAGCAATATATTATTTGTAGAAGAAAGTATATTTAAAATACAGCTAATTGCAATTTATTTAAGTCAAATTGGAATTGTTGGCAAATGCAGCTTTTGCTGTCACAACTGATTTAGCATCAACATGGTCCACGAATGCTTTTCTATCCTCATTAATGTATCTGGTAACAACTGTTTGCCAATCAATGCAGTTCGAATTATGCTTTCAAGTAAGATGACTTCTTGGTTCTTCCACGTATGAAATCGTAAGCTATTCGAGAGTCAGGGACAATTTTCCAGTATTTTTTTTCATACCTGAAACTTATATTACTTTCAGCAGTATGAAGTGTCCACATCAATTCCGCTTTCAAGGCACACCTCTACTTCTGTTTGATATTCTCTTTACTCACAAAAATAGCAATGCTTGGTGTGGATTTGGTCACCTTCACATTACTCTGATGTTTTGGCACTGAAAATATGTCTTAACTACTACAACAAATCCTTAATTTGCTAACTTCAATTCACAGTTACAATACTTGCAGTGTGCCAAATCTCCATTCTTCCCTTCAGATACCTGCTCATTCAATTTATATTCTTCGACATATTGTGTATTTGTGAACCAGTCAGGGTTAAAATAAGATTGATGTTTTCCATATTACAACAAGATAAGAATAAAAATTCTTTTAAAATTTGGCAAAAGCTGTCAGCAATTAATATGTGATAGGAGTATTGTGTTTCGGATGCAGGCTCATGGTTGAATTCTTAGGATTACAATGATGTACAGTAGATAAGGCTTATTATTGCTAAAAGAAAGAGATGGCCACATCTCTTAGAGGTATTGTAATAATGTTGATCACATAAAATAATCAAGCAATACTTGTGTAGCTGATTAAAGAAAACAACAAAACATATATTGTTAAAAATCCATTTACCCATCTTGAGTTAATGTAAGTCTGCACTGTTGTTGAGGGTATAATGGGTGGAGGAGTAGACCCTGATCCTGACCCTTGAAAGCGATTTTTAACTTTATTGTCTTCATCATCTTCAGTAAATGACTTATACCAATTTTGCTGCAACATAAAACAGTTTAGTGAAAAAAAGAGTCATAAAGATTAAAGTCAGATCAATATATATTCCTGTCATCAGATGAATATATTTTTGCACAGTTATACAGCCATAATATATGAGTTAGGTTTTAAAATGAGTTTGAAAAAATAATTAGAAATAAACTTTATTTATTAGATATCTTCTTCCAAAATATATTTTTTAAATAATTGTTTTAAATGATTAAAAATAAAATGGTTTAATTTAATATTTTAAATGTAAAGACGTTCTAGAAATCAGTCTAATTTCAATATCCAGATGAAAATTATAATACATTTATCTTCTATTGTGGATTTACTTTTATCATTGTTCTCAAAGTTGAGACATGAATAATCTAAAATTACTAATGTATAAGATCTCTACTTAGTTGTTTATTCATAACATTTATTTTATTTTAAAAAAATCAACTATATGGTTATAATTATTTTTAAATTTTATAATATTATTATAACTATTGATAAAAATTAATAAAATTCTAAAGATATATTGATGGAAGATTTAGTTGTATTGCCCCTGTTGTCTCGATAGGAGGGGAGTGCTGTCGATATGTCAGCGCTGCTCCACCCATGTCACATACATGTGCATTTTCTCAGCATAGTGAGAATGCAGACCACTCTGTTTTCAGTAGACACGATTTCATTTTTTCGTTAACAAACCAGGGATATTTCTAGACATATTGTATGACTCATAGGTGACCCCACAAATTACAGACACCTCCAAGACACCTGTGCAACTGTTGGGCCATCTCTAAGTTCTACCTAATTGGATAGTTTAAATTTGAAGCGAGGCCATAAGATTGAATGTCTACTGAGAACAGCTAGTAAGAATTCCATTCTTTTGAAATGCAGTGTATATTGGCCAAAGAAAGCACCATTGAAAAAGAATTAACTGCCATAGCTTGACTGGTACTGCCAAAAATGTTTTATTCATATACTTTCTATATATGCAGTTCCAGTATATAGCTCATACTGTATGTACAGTATATCAGCTTTGGTTATGTATACCTTTCAAGGTGCCAGCTAGCCATCTCTAGATACTGCAAGTTCTTTGTTTAATTTGGAAAGGTTTCTAAAATACTTCAAATTATTTGGTCAGTCATATATTTTATATTTAGTCATTTTGTTTTGTTAAAAGTTTGAAAATATTTTTTTATGATAAATTTATGTCCTGTAAAATGGTGTTTAAGTTTTTTAATATTTAAATAAATGAGTTTGTATTCTCATTATTTCTCTTATTTATTATATTTGTTTGTTCATTTTACTATTTATTGTTTAATTTTTTACAAAAATATCTAGCTTATAAGTGTTAAATTTATTTAAAACTGATTTATACAATTGGAGCATTGCTGGCAAATAAAAATATATATAGTAAATTGTCATATTTTATGGATAAAGCCAAACTTGGGAACTTGGAATACTGAATTTAGAAGTAGTCAAAAAATGGTCTAATATTAAATTATATTTTTTATTAACATTATTAATAAAAGAAATATAGTTTATAAATAAAATATGTCTTTATTTTTCTTATTTCTCTAAAATAGAATTCCTTTATTATTGTTTAAAGCCAAAGTACTATAGTTTTTGCTTTTTAATGGTATTTAAAATCTCTATCTAAATTTCATTCTATGACTATGGGCTATCCAGCTTATTTAGAATATTTTTTATAACATATTTTCTTTGAAAAAAAACAAACATTTATTTATATTAATAACCTTTAAAGCCCAGGTCTCAAAGTTTTTGAAAGTGATAGCCACAAAAGAGTTCTTAATAAAAAAAATTATAATATAAAATAATATAAAATGAAATAAAATTTAATCAAAAATCAAAATAATATAAAAATAATAAAGAATCTTAAGTAATATTTATATATTGTAAAGAAAATATTAAAAAATATTTCTTATTATATTTTACAAGTTTTTATTATAAAGAAAAGAAATAGGAAAATTATATAAAATTAATACCAAATTTGTATAAAAAGATAGTATGATTATACTATAGTTAGGTACTTAGGGTTAGGTATTGATTTTTTATTTAGAATTTTTTATTAAAATATAACACTAACCTATAATAATTTCATATATACTACCTTGCAAAAATAAAAGATAGATTTTTTAAAATAAATAATCTCACATTATTAACCCTATAAGACTATAATTTCTACATAACTTAATTAACACTTTGGAGAATAGATCTGGACAATGAATTATTGATTTTCTTTCAAAATTTTAGTTGGTAGATTAATGTTATAGACTATTTTCACCCAAATTTTATGCTTACAGTATTTTCAATGGTATATAACTTTAAGAGATCATGGTAGCGCCACGTACTTAGAATTTAAATTTTAGATAAATTTTCAGATATTCAAAAATTAAAAAATATGATTTTTGTATGCTTTTATTTAATTTATCAAATTTTCTTCATGATAGATTTATATAGCCAACTAAATGTACTATATAAAAATTTAAATTATTAAATTTGGTTAACCCATTATTGCCGCCACTTACGATTTCCTATGTGTCAGTTTTTTAATATTTTCAAACAATATCTATTATTAAATATCATTTTCTACAACTTTACTCAAGCTAAACAGGAAGTAGATATATT
>JAUYWV010042229.1:0-25146 GCA_032274565.1 Nematoplana nigrocapitula
ATTTTGAAAATCGGTAATAAATTTCATATTGGATTATCTACTAACTGAATGAAGGAATGTGTTAAATATTTTTATATGTGAAAGAATATATGATATACTTTTATATAGCTAGTTTTCGAATTTCCGGAAAATATTTGAAAATCGGTGATGTTTTGAAAAAAATCAGTAACCAAACGCTAATATAGGAAATCAAGCTACTACTGTAGATAGCCACCAATACTTTATCTGCTTACAAGGCCTGGCTGAGGACAAAGGCCGGTGAAGGGGGAGAAGATAGTCAATGGAGTAACTGCAAAAGCGGTTAAAATTAGCTTTTCTGACCGGTTTCTGTCTAAAGAGGTAACATATGAGCAGAATTATTCCCTGGTTCTCATCTCTCTCCCATTCAATTATGCTTCCCTCCATAGACATTTGAGACAATATGTTGTATTGTAGCATTGATCTTCTCTCATAGACAAAAGGCATTGCAGACATTGGCACACAGTGCTAGAGACATTATTGCGATCTTCTCAGCTAGAATTGAATTTCTTTTTAGTGCCGCCAAACTCTACCTCTCCAACAACTTTTACCAATTATCTGCAATTTTATCTAGTGAACTAAAACCATTTCACAGATTGTTTTGAGATGCTGCCTGATGATAATGACATACGTACAGAGGCAATTCGCCATTGCCAGGAACAGGGATGACGCTAGAAGTTAATTCCCCGACCAACTGTGGAGACACAGCTCCCCGACAGCATAAATTTGCACACAAAATTATTTTAATAAGTAGTAGTAGAAACGTCTATGAAAGAAAACTGAATAAAATGTACGTTTCTGTATATAATTTAACACACTGGACTGATGGATAGTCAGAATAGTTTTAATAAATTTACACACAAAGTAATATAGTAGTAATAGAAACTTTTTAATTTTTGCAAATGAAATAATCCCCGCCGACAAACGTTTTTTCTTCTTCCCCGATGGGGGACAGGCTTGCCCCGACAAGGCACAAATGCCCACCCGCGTCCACTCATAGCGCCACCCCTGGCCAAGAATAAATGCATTCATCTTGTTTTTTGCAGACTTATCTCTAAGCGCGCGGAGGTTGTGAAATTTGCATTGATAAATGGCATGGTAATCCACAGTTAAGTTAGGTTTTGAAGGAAACTTGGCGCAGATCTAAAGTTTTTCGTACTTGGAAAGATTCTAGTTTGCTCGCGTGAATTCACGAATCCACATATAACCTGGAGATTCATGTTATCTCTCTCTCTCTCTAGCTGGCGCTGAATCTCAAGATTGGATCTAAACTTTAAGCAAAATTTAAGATACAATAGATTAGTGTGAGTTAGATATCAAGCGAAATTTAAGCTGAAATTGAATGGTTTTACATTCAGATAAAGCGATCGAGGGATTTAACCGAAATTCAAACTATAGATAAACATTGGTTAGTTGATTTGAGCCAAAATCACCGTCCAGATGCAATCTGAGTACAAACTATAAGGAGAACAAATACCTTTGAGGAAGGTTAATTCATTTATTTGAAACAGTCATATTATATGCCTACATTAATTCATCGACATTTCATTTGCAATTTAATTTTATTTTCGCTAGATTTCAGTTATTTTCCATTTGAAATTAATCTGTATTTAAGTTAAACTTAGACTATATAGATACAATTTATCTTCGAGTTTACCTATTTTATAGTTGGATTTCATTTGAATTTAAGCGAGATTAAAACAAGAATATCATAACTGTTAGATTCAAACCATAGTCAATCCAACTGGAAAACAAAAACAGATTTCAGACAGGTGATGCAGCAGCTCTTTCTCAATTATCTAAAGAACCATATATTGTCTTCACGTTTCTTCCAATGCTCCTATTTTCAAATATGTCTGCTTTTTACTGCCTCAAGCATTGCTTGCAGTTTGCTATTAGAAGCCGTCCTACGTGCACAATCATAGCTCAAAAGGCTCTATTCTTTCACCTGCATTCTCAAGAGTCCACTTGTCAGAACCACAAAAGGTCAGATCTATTGTACTTTGAGTCTGGTGCTCGGGTCTTCAAAGCTATATGTTACTATGACATTATTTGAACCACATAACCTGGCCTTTATCTCAGTAGCGCCATCTTTCTCTGAAGTGGTGTAAGGCCCAACAACTTCAGCTTACAGTGATGCGTCCTCGACCCCTATTCCCTCTTACCAAGTTTCCTGGAAAATTCCCTCTTACTAATTATGTTTTTACAATCTTTAGGATTTTGGCCGTATTTTTCAGCATCGGTATAGTACTATGAGTAGTGTAAGTTTATATGAAAATAAGAATCAATATAGAACAAAGGCGTGACGGGCATACTGTACATGCACCCAGACAGACATACCCTTTTATAGAAATGCGACGAGGACGCGTCGTCTGAAAGCGTTGTTCGTTTTCCACTATTTGTGGAGGTCACCCGATCTAAATAAATTTGCTTACCAATTGCTGTGCTCTTCTTCTCGCTTTTCTACGCGAAGGTGGTGAAAATGATGATGGCCATAGTGGCCATATTTGGCATTTGCTGGCTCCCCTACCAACTCTTCTTCCTCGTGCTCCGTATCGACATCGAATTGTCCACGCTGTCCTCAACCCCCGGCGTATTTGTCGCCTGCTATTGGCTGGCTATGAGCAACTGCATGTACAATCCGATTATCTACTGCGCAATGAATAAAAGGTGAGTGTAATCCACAGACTATATATAGAACAGATGGTATCTATTTTTATCGGCCAATCAGACAGAGTTGTGAATGATACAAATAAACACACTTTATTTGAAATTCGATTTCCAGGTTTTCAGTTAAATCGAGTAAAATCTATTTATTTTTTAAAACAAGGACTATTAGAATATCAGGACGGTCAACTACGCTTTTAGTGGTAGTTTAACCAAGAGGCCGATTATTTATCCACGATGAAAATAGCTAAACGATAGAATAAACGTTCATCACATTCTTACTTGAAGAGCAATACTTCGATATTATAGAAAACTGATTACACACTGAACTACTCATCCGACTACTTAGTTCTAGTTCATCTGAATCCGATTCACTTGCCTTTGCCCTGGAAAATTTCGTAAGGCGAGATGACCTAGACCTTAAGAAACGCTTACTACTAATATAAAATATAATGCAATATTGAATATAAAGAGAGGCCAGGTTTTTATCCTATGTGTTCCGAGTCACTGCAGTCTTCGTGGAAATGAGCTCTCTTATAGAGAGGACAGGGAGGCTACTGCCAAATCACGAACTGAGAAAACTCCGGTGTTCTTCAGGCCGGCCAGGTCCTTTATTTACGGAACCCTATGCCTACTCATTTGCAGACTCGCTCCACGCCCCATGCAGCCGCCTTCTCGTGGCGGGGGTATTTTTCTGTGGGAGGCTAAGTGTTGCATTCCCTATTTCCCCCTCTCTCTCCTCTGTTTTCTTTTCTCACTTTCACCTCTCTCTTTTATCTCTCCTCTCTTTCTACTTTCTTGTCCACTTTTCTGTTTCCTCTCTCCTTCTCCCTTTTCTCCCGCCTCTCTCTTTCTTTCTTACTCTTTCTCTATGTTTTCTCCGGAAGATCGGGGCGCTGACGCGTCCCCTCGACCGGGAATTACAAACAACCGCAATCTTTCTACAACAATGCGATGCTGATGGCGCGCAGATTCGTAGAGACAGAAAATTGTCGCATTCTCGCAGAACATCGAACCCGCGTATGGACGCGGAGATATCCCCTGTGTAGCCGCACTGTGGGGAGAGGTAGCAGGCCCTGGAGCACCTGGTCCAAGTGTGCCCTGCTCACATGTGCCCGCGGTTGTCGCCATCTGTCCGTATTCACGGAGCATCTAGGGGCGGCCGCCTCGTATCTGCCGGGACTTCGGCTCCACTCGGGCGGATCTCGTCCGACTTCGGTTTCAGTTTCAGTTTCCGTATCGACTTCAAGGTCAGGGGCCCGTTTCACAAAACAACTTCAGTTTAATTTTAACTTACAATTATTTCCAGTTAATTTTAAGTTTAGCTTCATAAAATTTCGTTTCACAAAAACATGTTAACTTAATGTTGTAATTAGTTAGAAGTTTTTCACAAAAAAAATTATTCAGATGTTTAATGAAATACTTGTGAAAATTCTTAAATGGACCTGCGAATTGCATTAAATCAGTTTTATGAGGGCGGTCCTTATTTGCGCACGTGATTTTCCGTGATCCCTAAAATGCTCTCTTTGAATTTATTAGACGATATCGTTTTCCAAGAAATGTATTTATTTAATATCTTAAAATGCATCGAGTACAAGCTTGTACAAACATAAAAGATAACCCATTTCACCTACTAAATATGTGTGATATAAATACAGTGCATTTTCTAATAAATGACTATAAGCCGAATTAATGAAATTATAATAACTAGTTCCTTTATTTCACTTGAACAATTAATATTTTAGAAATACCACTCCTAGTACTTTTCCTTTCATATTTTTACTGTTCTCCTATCTAACCCACAACTGCTGAACACATCCCTCTGTTTCGTGTCTACTCCTCTGTATTTAGAAAAACCATGTGAAATTAACTAAGATTTATACACACTGTAACTGAAAACAGACTTAATTAAAATATTAAGTATAGATTTTAATTGTCGTCTAGTATTTCATTGATGAAACGCATTTAAGTGAAAAATAAAAGTAAAATTAATTTTCTCTTTTAAGTTAGGCCCTAAGTAGGAACTTGAGTAAATCACTTAAGTTTTTTTCGTGAAACGGGCCCCATGAGCTACTTTATTTATCTATCGCTGACATTTCCTGCGTAAAATAAAATTCGAATCAATAATTGGACAAGTGATCTACTGTATTGTTTATCTTATTAAAATGTTTTTGTTCACTTTTTTAGCCAGAAGTGTGACTTTTCTGCAAAAAAATATGGTTCTTTTTTGTTTCTGTAATTTAATTTTTTTTCTAAATTGAGAACGCAGAGAAATGATGGGGACTAAGAGAACGAAATATCTGGGAAATTAATTACAAAATATATTGCCACCCGGTGATTGGTGCGAGTGAAATTCAGATTTTATTACTCCGGACTGATTTGACTTTAATTGCTAGCGGATGGCGGCAGTTCATTATCTTGCTAGAAGAAGACGCATAAGTAGTATGACTAAGCGTCGCACGAGGCCACCCCACCCCGTCTCCCCCTGCATTGGAAGGCTACAAGTGCTCCCGTGTTTCTCAATGAGGGTGTCCACAGTCTGAATGAGCGCCCATACGCATAATAAGTACGGCAAATCTCTGTTAAAATCCTACTCCTGTGTAATCTTGGAGAGGATTTGTCTGACATACTGTAATTGTTCGAGTTTCAACTCCTGTAGAGTTAAAAAACAAGTTATTGACGATAACGAAGAGAAAAACTACAAGGAAACAAAATTATGACTCTTTGCACGTAGGTTATGTATATTACAGTATAAAGTTTTATCCTATCGCTTGTCTCCATAAAAGATTTTATTGCAACAAGAATGCACATTCTTTGATCCTTCAAAATATAAAGCTGTCAACCTAATATTTGTTCGTGATTGTGAAGCACAAATTAGCCCTATCCATACCGGGGGGGGGGGGGGCGATTCAGTGACAAGTTATTCAAAAGTGGAGTAAGAAAAGTACATAATTAACAAATAAGACGATTTAAACACACACACGACACACATAGAATTATATGACATACTCAAACGTCCACAATTAAGAAACAACTTTTTAAAAATATGAGGGGCACCACTATTCGCCAACGCCGTGTGCATGTTCGGTTTCACCTCCTTAATCTGGATAGCTTCCTTGATGAAAGTAGTACTGGAACAGTGTCTGGACTGGCTGTAACTCTTCATCAAGGAAGCTATCCAGATTGTGGACATTTGAGTATGTCATACGATTTGACAAAATGTTATCATCGCTGTTTTCTAGTTCTTATATGTTGTGTAGGTTGATTTTTTGAGTGCTCTAAGCACAATAGCTGTATCAATACATTTTTAACATTACAAAACTTATCTGTCCATACAGTACCTCATTATCTTTGACTTTGCATAGTTGCATCCATTTTCTTCGTTATATTATAAATATTATAATAAGGCAAGTAATGCGCATTACATATTGGATGCGAAAACGTCCAATTTCCTTGCCTGTCAATTTCACACGAATCAGAACTACATGAACAGTTTAATCAATATACAATATACAATTTAACATCTGTGTTTATAATACGGGAGTTAAATAAATTAAAATAAATTAATGTGTAGGTAATAGGCGTATTCACTTTTTAAAGCGCAAAATTATTAAAAACATACGCAATTATTTTTTGATAAATTCTTCTTCTTTATTTGGTCATTGTTTGTCATTTGATCCTGCGGTGTTTATATTTGTGCTTCACTTGGGGAAATCCTGTCAATTGCATCATTGATTCCTGGTAAAGAGAGACGGGTAGGCAAGCAGTCAATATATCAAACAATGCCAACGTTAAAATCACGCGATGTTGACATTTCGTGACAAGCTATTGTCTGCCTCCCATTTCCCAACCAGCACTTTTCACCACCTTTGACTGGAAGGAATATCAAGCAACAACTAAGCGTCCAACGCGAAAAAACCAACGGTTAGAACACAAGCAATCTACTTTTTGTGCAAGTTAGTGGTGTCAATGACAATTTATTCATGAGATCACGTGCTCTCACAGGCAACTGTTTTAATTGTAGATGCAAATGCCTTTTCCCTAGGCGAGGGGGCTGGCTGTGGATCCCAAATTATCCGGCCCAACTTTAGTACACGAGTAGTTTCGTCCTGATTGGGACTCATCAGGTGTACGCAAGAGAAGGCGAACCCAGCCTGACTTACTAATTAATAGCAAGTCAAGCCAGAAGCTCCGGACAATAATTTCACCACAGCGAAATTAATGGCATCACGCCATCACATGCAATGACAAGTCATTTGCATAAAATTTTTGCCAAAATTAATAAATTCAAATGCCTTTTCCCTAGGGGAGGGGGCTGGCTGTGGATCCCAAATGTAATAGGAAGTCAATCTGGGTTCGCCTTCTCTTGCGTACACCTGATGAGTCCCAATCAGGACGAAACTACTCGTGTACTAGAGTTGGGCCGGATAATTTGGGATCCACAGTCAGCCCCCTCGCCTAGGGAAAAGGCATTTGCATCTATGTTTTAATTGTATCAATTAAGATGTGCTGTAGCTGCTCTCCCTTTTCCTGAAATATGAATAGTAAAACGGAAGTGGTTAGGAAGGAGTAAGTGGAGTTTTAATTCTTTTTTTATAGACATATTATCCACACAGCTTCAAGTCGGTAACAGGTAAACGCTCAACCATCTAATGATTTCATTATCATGCTCTAACACGTTTACGATTTTTTCCAGTATCTCGTGCGCAGTATGTATGGCACATTTAATATTACAAGTGATGATAGAAGTTGTCCATAAATGGACATGATGTTATATTTCTAAAAGTAAACTAGTATAGTACGTCACGGATTTCCTCTTTCATTTTATTCCACTAGGGAATTCCCAAAATTCTTTGACGTACTACAGTTTGATTGGCTGCTATAAATAGAACGGGTGAATCCATGACGTCATGTCTATTTATGGGTGATCTGAAGAGGCAGCATCCCCTACTACTAATAGACATGATTACACTCAGTGGTAGTGAAGGAATTAGTTACTGTGGTGTAGTGCAAGCTTTCAACGTCTCACATCCAGATCGCACGCAGTGTCATTTCAAGCTGTGGGTGATTTGTTAAAGACATTTAAACAACATGGTAGTGTGTTGCGGACAGTTCTAAGAATGGTAGACCATATGTGAACGTCCTAAGAAATCATTAAAGCCGAACGTTTTCAGACAATGGCATATTAAAATCAAGCATTCATCGAATTCTTCGTGTAAACAAGAGATTTCCCTATAAAATTACTTTATTACAGAAATTAACAGAAGACGACTCTGACTGCAGAGATGAATTGTGCAACTGGGCAGACAAACAAATTTTCCAGGATAGAAATTTCCCTTCCTCCGTGTTATTTTCGAACGAAGCTATGTTTCGTCAACGGTGAAGTCAATTGTCAAACTTTACGCTATTGGTCCGCAGAAAATCCGAATTTGGTGGATCTGATAAAAGTACAAGAAGTGCCAAAGTGATGGAACGGGCCGGTTTTTTTGGTCATCAAATTATTGGATCCGTATTTTTCAACGGCAGTGTAAATTATGGTACCTATTTGAAAATACTACAGACGCAAATGATACCCATATGCCAAGGAAATCTTCCAACTTGGTTTCAACAAGACGGCGCTCCGGCGCACTTTGTTATTGATGTGATGCGGTGGCTTGATACACAATTTCTAAATCGCTGGCGCCGTCGAATTGCCACCATGCAATTACTATCTACTAGCGGATGTGCCCGGCTTCGCTCGGGGGATACATAGGGCAATAGAAGATCAGGAAACAACCAAATTTACAAGTAAATGATTTATTCTGATGATTCAGTAGGAAAAAGACGAGAGAATAATTATGTTGAGAAATACGGGTTTTGGATCAAATCGGGGTCGGTCAACCCAAGGGTCATAATGGACTTAAAACATGCCTAGTCGTAAATAAACAACAATAAAAAAGACCTCTTGAAATTCAACTACTTTTACTTATAAATTCCGAGATATACTACTGTCAAATTTATTAGTAGAAACATCAAACCAGATGATGTTTTTTAAATATCGCGTGTTTTACCTGGTTTTAGATACATGTTTTATTTTTTATTTTTTATTTTATAACAGCAAGAAAAACTTAAATTATTCAAAACCAAGTAAAACATCCGCAGGAACCTGATGATTCCAAATATTTTCTTAGTTTTGCTCTGGGATCAACCGTTCAAAATTGATGCGCCCAGACACACACAGACAACTCTACTTTATCTACAGTACATAGTATGTACATGTAGATAGGGCCATTTGAAACAGCAAGTGTATGACTGTCATTTAAAGATTTCGAGTAACCTAATCGCCCTAACCAGATAACATTGATTTGTGTTTTTAGTATATCATTCATTCTTTGTCTCTGTCTCTGCTTTGTGTAGATATCGCCACGGATTCAAGAGCGCCTTCCGATGGTGCTGTTTCGTCCAGTGGGATCAAGAACTGGAATCCACCAACTCCCACTATCCCTACTCGGTCCGCTATTCCACAGTGACTGTGAAAAGTCAGCAGACCCCCAATGGTTCCTCCATGAACACCACCCGAGTGATCGCCACGCGGATGAGCGCGCACAACGCCTCACCGCCGCCACGGGAGGACGTCCGGAAGGAGGCCGAAATCCCCATGCTGGTGGCTGCCCGACGCAACAGCCCGGGCGAACATTTCGTCTACGACCAAAAATAACTCTTCTTCATATATCTCTGTCTAGCACAAGTCAATTTCTCTCTATTGAAGGACATCAGATTCACAGACACACACACAAAAAAAATAAACAAACAAAACCGTGCAGTTCGACGTACGTGTCCGTTCGTTAGTGCCCACTCTGGGTCTGATTTTCCAGCAGCTGCGCGAACTGCTTCGTAGACACGTGACAGTGGTACTAACTATATCGATCGTTTGACGGCTGGATGAATGAATTGGCTATTGATCTGTTCTAACCAACCAATCAGAGATATTTTTAGTTATATTTAGTTTAGTAAAAGTCGTCCTTTTTGTAAATAAAAATTAACTAAAGAACGACAATAATTTTAAAAGCGCAACATTGTGTACAATGGCTACTGCTAAAATTATTCCTACGACTTTCTCTGATGGACGAGACACCAGAATCTTGAAAATGCCAATAGACCTTTGTGCTATTACGAATATCTAAGTCTAAGAGCTGGCAGTTGTTCCAAATGAAGGAATTGTGTGTACTAAGGGGCCATTTAAAATTTGAATTTTGTTATAATTTAGTTTTAGTTACATACAATTTGATAAATTATTGATTATACAGTAAATATGCTTTCGCTTAAAGTAGTAACCTTGTCGTTCTACAATATAGGAAACATTATTGGTAACAAATTGGTACTACAAAGAGGACCTAAGGTATTGTTGTAACCGTGCTCTTCAAGACCTTCTTAGGAGAAGCGACATCGGAAGAGCACTTTATACTGAATTCTAACATATAGGTATACCATAAAGATAATTAATTTAGTTAATACATCCAAACGTCACTTTAGCTATTTATCAGAAATGTCTTGCTCGTTTTTGGGATGATATACTACTAACACAGTAGTATAAATATTTAATTAATATTTTGACTTAAAATTGTTTTCTGAAGCGAGCGTCTAATTTTTTAAATTTTTTTCTGTTAAACGAAAAATCAACTTCAAATTTAAGGTTGAATAAGAATTAACTTTCCAGTAAACCTTTCAGTTATAATTGTTATGTGAAACGCCCCTTGTAGATTTTCTACGGTGGCATTAATTGACAAACGATGAAGTCTCACAACCGGTCTATAAATAGAACAGATGTAACATTAGTCAATCAATTTTGAATTATAACCGATTAGGCGCGATGAGAACAAAAGAATAAAAACCAACTACTCGGGAAAAAGTTGAAATTACACAGGCGACATTGTCTGTTTCTTTCACTCTATGTGAGGTGTACATAGTCAACACTTTGGAAACCGCTCTCTCAACTGGAAGATAAAATTCATTTGACTAGTCTACTGTAAACAAAACACTCCACTAAAAATGGATCAATGGGTAAAATCACGAAATCATTTGTTTTGCTCCGACTTTTCAACGCTAAATGTATTTATATGTCGTGTATATTTCGTGAATTATTGTCTATCTACTGCATACTTCGTTGATACTAAATGCAGCGTTCAACCGCGTTAGTTAGTAATTAATTATAATTTTTTAAATTTTAAAAAGTCAGCTACGAAAATAATATAGTCTTCAATATTAACCAAACTGAGCAATTGTTTATTCCTAATTTACTGGTAGTCAGGCTCTCCTCTTCAATGTAAAATTGTTTGTAATACCGTCTCGTGTGAAGCTATTGAGCCTATGTAGCCTGGGATGGTTGTTATATATCTGGGTTAGTGGACAGTCACAGAAGCTTGACAATAGAGGGAACTAATTGTACGCGAAATGTTGCGGTCGGGTGCACCCTGAACTATTTCGAATTTTTTAAATGTGCGCTATTAAAACTCCGAGGTATAAGCCTCACAAAGCAAGGCTATTAGAAAGTAATATAGTTAGAACGTATGTATGGTCAGTTTTCTCTTGCGGAAGTGAAGCATGAACAATAAAAAGCGATTAGAAAAACGAGTGTTGCTTTTGAGTTGTGGCGCTACCGATGATAAAATGGACAGAAAAAGTGATAAATGAAGATGTGTTAAAGAAAATGTATACTCGTCTAAAGTTAAATGACATCATTGCAAAAAGAAATAAACTGCATTTTCGGGTACATTATAAGGGAATCTAGTGGTAAAGTATTCTACAACATCATAGAAGGACATATCCCAGGCTCTAGATTTCCTGGAAGACAAAGAAGAACTTGAACAGATGACGTAAAGAGTTCAGTGGAGAGAAATGATTAGCAAACTACGCTTCACGTAGAGGCTACTCATCAGAATGAATGAATGAAAGTGAGGCGCAAAATTTGGGCGACAAATATTATAAAACAACTCACTCTGCACAAATGATTTTGGTTTAAACTACCGAATGTCATTCAATGATGAAAAACGACTTTCATTAACGCTCCTGACCTCTATACCGCCCCGTTACTTATTCATGAATTCCACGAAGTTGAATCGTCAGTCCTTTGGAAAGTGAACATTCTCCCCATTCGTTATAACGGATATGAAGGAACTACGTCACTCTTTACGACTATAGTGAATCGATAAACGATGTGAATCATTTTGTGTTGATGCACGTCAACGCCACATGCCATGGTTCTCGTGCAGACCCCCACGGAGGATCAGTATGGTTTGCTAGTGACAAGATTGTTTAGAGGTGGACAAGCTTTTGCCAATGGGGAACTAAAGCAAGTCATATAGCGTGTATAGGGGATAAATATTACTGTTACCACAATCGCAAGCGGATTTAGCTAAAGTGTTGGTGGTGAACAGTAGCAACATGAATGAAAGTGAAAATAACTTGTATACTTCTTTAAGACGGTCCTCAATTCCTTACTTGGTGAAGCTTTACCCAGGATCTTGTAAAGTCCCTAAAGCATATCGTCTTGCCTGGAGTGAATTGGTCGATTGGGTAATGTAAGCGTGAATGCACATTCAAGCAGCGAAGAGAATTTTGACTAATATGAGTGCTTACTTCATTCATAGTGCTTCTAGTGCATCAGTAGGGAATGCGGAGAGAAACCAAAAATAGAATTCAGATGCACCAAAAATAGATCGGGTGCTTTTCCGCTCCATTTTTGCTTCGTTCGGATCAACTAACGCGGTTGTTACTGACTGTTACTAATTTGTAAAACAAAAGAAAACTTCTAATATATCCAAATAGATTATCGTTCAAAACATTTTTGCAATATACATTTATATTACTAAAAGTAGTCTAAACATTTCATATAGAAAGTCTAAACTGAAATGCAGAACACCAAATATCCCTTGCTTATATGATTTTTGTTCTACTGGTATTCATTCATCATGTATTTTATCGTGGCATATTTCTGTGATGACTAAGAGGAAAGTGTTTCTTACACGAATCATGTACTGTAAATATAAAAAGGATCACATTATTTGTTTTCGAAAAATCAATTAATGAAGAAACTTTCGACTTCAGTGGAGCACTTGGATGTCGCTCAAGGTGTCAAGATGGTGTCGTTGTGATGAGTTACTTTCTCAATTGTTTCTCTGCCCCCCCCCCTTCCCCAAAACAGGTTTCAATTTCTATTCTGTGGTGTGGTTTGTACTGTATAGTGTATATAGACGCATGTTAGCCATTTCACCGTGCATGTCATTCTGCCGATTCAATTTAAATGAAACTCTTGTTCACAATCTCTGTATAGCATGCGGAGACAAAGTTGGAAACGGCATGTGATAGAAAGTAGTAAGAAAATCCCTCTGATTTGATACATGTAAGGAATATAGAGTATTGCCGATGACTGTAACCAGTAACCATTGAAACAAAATTGATCGAATCTTGCAAAATCAGCGGCAGACAATTGTAGACTTTGTGGCTCAGTGTAAATGGCGCAGTTTCTCGAAACACTCAAATTTAAAAGTAGAAAGCAAACTGCCTACCCTGTAATCAATATCACATTCTGGTGAACCAAAAAGTAGTAAATGGGTGCTGCAGACTTTGCTTACAAAAGCTCTCCAATCGTTTCTAGCTCTTTTCTGGCAGTTACAGATAATCCTTTGCCGTCCGTGCAGTTGGTCCAGTGTATAGTTTTTCCTGCCACTATTATTGTAGAACTCGTGTTGTTTCCAATCCTTGAATCGGATAAGACATACCCATAGGGAACCAAAGTGGTATTCTATTATATTCATTGACTGGTCTTGGTAGCTAATCTCTAACTTTTGTAACCAAAGCAATTAAAGGTTGAGTATGAATATAAAACAATTTTACCGTAAGCCTTAATTCATCGGGTGAATTACTATTTGGGTTGAAACATTAGTGAAAATTATCAACTACGAAGACATAAGCAGCAACAACCTGTTTCCGATTTTGTCGCTCAGAAGGCACCCCTACCTTTTCTTGCGTATGGTATACCTCATGGGGGGGTATTTCTGACGATATCTATTTCCCTCTCTCCCTTCTCCACAAACACAGTCCTAAATCCTCAGAGTTTTGGTGATTTTCAACCCGGACTGAATTATGAAATGTTGTACAAGCTTTGTGTTGCTATATATGTGTGTATTTTTTGTGATTGAATGTAAAACAAACATTGGAAAAAATAAATATGTTTTTAATACAGTCTTTCGTGTTAAATAGATCAGATTTAAGGCACGCTCTATGCCAAAAATTAAGCTCGAAACCAAAACACGAGATGTTTCAGATAGTAATTAAAATATTGTCTGTTTAACCTGAATTTGTAGGAACCAAACATCAGATTGATATAATTGGAATGGAATAACCCTTCTGAAATATCACAAAGTTATTGGTTTGAAAAAAACTGGTAGGATTCCAGATCCTCCCATGATGAAAACGAAGAGAGATGTACATACAGTATACGTTATAATATAGTTCAGAGTATGGACTGTTTTGGAAGTATAATACAAGAAATGAGATGATAATAATAATAATAATAATAATAATAATAATGAAGGTTATTTTTATAAGTGAGATATTTACAATATACACATATTGAATATAAAAATTCAATGTTTCACATAATATAGGGATAGAAGTGTACAATGAAATAAAATAAATAAATCAGTAAGTTAAATAAAAACATAAAAACATGAAATAAAAATTCTCTCACTTGAAGGGACACCAGAGGCTCGTTAGAGATCTAGCTGGTAACTAAATTCAATTTAGATAATACTGTATATAAAGTTTTTAAATACGCGCTATTTGCAGTGATTAAACAATAACTTAAAAACTTGTTCTTTAAACTTAGGCCTGTTTCTTATTCGTTTAACTTCAGTGGGTACTATATTCCATTCAATGGAAGCTTTATAAATAATTCTTGATTTAGGAAGGTAAGCCATGCGAGTTAAGTAAATATTTTCCTAAATTTCTGGTGAGATGGGAATGAATAGAAGAATTTTTAACTATATTTTTTTTAATTCTTCAGGTATCATGTCAGAATAATGAATAAATCTGTGTATTTGAAGATTCAAATGAAGCTTATAGTTGTCCTCAATCTTTAAAATTTCAGTGTTTTTATGCAACTTTAAAGTATCAAATCTTGGATTATAGCAGAACAAAATCTTAAGCAATCTGTTTTGAGAAATTTGAATTTGATTTATCCACTTTTTCGAGCAATTACCAAACATTTCAATGCCATAGTTGTATCTTGTAAAGATAAGTGCTTTAAATATGATAGTCTTTTGTCTATTAGTTAAGAATCTATAACATTCAACAGTATCCAAAGTGCGGTTAGTATTATAGCACACCACCCGGCAAATCTGGCAAATCGAAAAGGTTTGCAATATTGTTATCCATGACATTCAGACCGTGTGTAGTATACATATACAGTATGTGTAATTGGAAAGTTTTTTTACTAGTTATCCTGTTGACTTGTCATGTCCAATATTTAAATTATGCCTACTACAGTTATAATTTTGCCACGATTGATTAATGTTGATGAAACTTGGATATTATGGAAAATGTTGGAACATACCATCAAGAAACAATATGCTGGGCTATGTAGGTGATATTCAAAGACTAACAAACGTTTCAAAATCTCTGACACTTCAGGGCCGGCGCCCATGGCCCGGTTGCACCGGTTTTAACCGGACCACTTTTTGCCGAAATACAATCACTGTGAAATGTATTCAGTAGGCAGGTTGAATGATCGCTTCCACTCTATCGGTTAAACCATATTATCTATAACATAGAGGAAATATACAACGTATACTGTACAGCTAGCTATAATGATTCAAGAGAAGCGTGCCAGCATTCACGCCTACTATACCTACATTCGTAATAGTAACTACAGTATGTCTTTAAAACATAGATATTGTATTATACTAGTAGAGCTAGATATTATTAATATTATTATTATTATTATATTATATTATATTATTATTGCAACTTTCAGAAGAGTATTTAGGGTTGTATTCTCTCGACAAGACAAATGCAGAAAGCATATAGCATCTGCATTGTTTGACGCTCTGATTCGGTTCCAGATCCCGCTTTCCAAAATCAGAGGACAGTACTATGATGGCTGTAGCACAATGTCTGGATCACGCTCAGGTGTGGCAAAAAGGATACAGGAAAGAGAACCACGGGCAGTTTTTACCCACTGTTTTGGCCATGCCCTAAACTTAAGTGCGTTTGGCACAATAAAAAATCATCATTACTGCGAGGCTGTGTAGATACAGCATGTGAGTTGGTGAAGCTTGTAAAGGTTTCGCCAAAAGAGAAGCAATGCTCCTGAACATTAAAGAAGAGAGTGCCGTGGCCCCCGAATGTTCGGACGCTTTGTCCCACTCGATGGACTGTGCGAGCGGATGCTCTTGCCAGCATTATAACCAATTATGAACCACTTCTGGGTCTGTCGCCTGAAGCACTCAAAAATACTAGCGAAATGAAGGCAAGAATACGTGGCATTGAAATTCAGATGCGCGGATTTCAGTTCCTGTTTGCTCTTCATCTTGTACAGTTAATTCTGGGGCACACAGATCGTCTCAGTGCTACTCTTCGGAAACCAGATTTGTCCTCTGTTGAAGGATACGAAATGTCATGCTTTCCGTCAAGGCACTGGAGAGACTTCGGTCAGATGAAGACTTTAATCTATTGTGGGAGAAAGTTCAAACTGTACGTGCTAAAGTTAGTGTGGATGAAGCATATTTGCTACGACGTCGAAGACCCAATAAACGATATGAAGATGGATTGGCTGAGGTGGAATTACCTGTGGATGCAAAATCTATGTATAGGCAGTACTACTATGAAGCCTTTGACTGGGCAGTTTCATCTATCAAATAAAGGTTTATGCAGCCTTGCTACCGAATATTTTCCCAAATTGAGCAGATGTTTCTGAAGACTTGTTCTGGGTTAGATGCCATAGATGAGATTGATGCTGTATGTGACTTCTTCACGGGTGATTTCAATAAAGGAGAACTGATTTCCAAACTAATGACATTACATGAACTCTACTTGCAAACTACTTAGAAGATCTAAGGGAAAAATACGTCTATTAGACTGATAAGAGATGTTCTTTCAATATTCAATTCTACTCAGGGCAAGATTATTCGCAATGTTTTGCGACTCTTTCAGCTGCTTCTAGTTTAGCCCGCTACGAATGACACTTCGGAACGTTCTTTTAGTGCCTTGAATAGAATCAAATCCTATTTACGAACGAGTATGTCTCAAGTAGGACTAAATCATCTGATGATCCTTCATTATCACTGTGACAGAACCGATCAGCTGAATGTTGGTCATATAGGCAATGAATATATCAGTCGTAACAATTCTCGCATGTCTATTTTTGCCAAGTTTACATGACTTTTCATGTTTTTTATTTAACGATTTATAATATCTATACATTTGCATAAGCATGTATTTCTACAGTAGTGTAAAATAGTCTATTTATATTTGGTATTTTATGCATTATGTATCTCATTTGCAAAGATCTATTGATATTACAACAATATATAATTTTTTACATGATATATCGATTTTACTTCTTAAAATACTAAAAAACGTGTAGCTTCAAGGGTCCACCATTTTGTGTTTGCCCCACACCGGACCACTTAGAATCTCCTGGCGCCGGCCCTGAAATTGGATTGTATGCTGTAGTGTTTTTATCGCAGTCACAGCTGATTTGAATTTCAATTCATACGATTTCATTATCTCATTGTCGTGGTTAGGAGGCGTGTGTCTAATGAACTCCATGCCAAGGCTATTAGAATGAGAATGGCAGGAGCCTCGATATCTGCGGCAAGTCGCCGTTTAGGCATCAGTAGAAAGTGCGTGCGCAGTGCGGTACAGCAGCAGATAGGCACCACAGAATGCACTACGCGCGCTATTTGCAATAAAGTTCGACAAGACTGCTGTAGCACGGCTCGGGAGGTGTGTACCTCTTTGCAGCTTCCTATTGGGGAAAGATGAGTGCAACTGTCCTAAAGAAGAGACAGTGGCAAAGGGTTACGGTGGTAGGAAACCTCGCCTGCGATCCATCGACAAACAGAGACGCTTAAATTGGTGTCAATTGGACTTCAGAAGACTGACAGCAAATTCTGTTCAGTGATGAGCCTGATAAGACTCACACCGACACTTCAGGGTGGTGGTAGAGCTGCAGCTGTGGGTATCTGGGGTTGTATGAGCGCAGATAGAAAAGGAGGCTTCCAGATCTACGGAGGACCAACACCGCACTTCCTTCTTCTAAATTGCTGTTTCCGCATTATGTGTGAGTTCCTGAATGAAAATGACATTACAGTTTTGTCTTTGGCCATTTACTCGCCAGACATCTTTTGGAATGTAATTAATCAAACTTTGACGTATTGCTTGATGAACTCACACCATATTTATGAATCGTAGCTAGCTATACCCCCTGACAAGCTCATCCACGTCATAGCATTTTGTACTCATTGAGACGTGTAGGAATCTTTCGTGATATCTCTTCCTTGAATTGGGAAGAACTTGTCTTTTCGAATACTAAATCTAAGTAGGTATTTCATTTCCCAATCAAAATGTATAAATAACAGCAGTGTCGCTAAACAAGGCCGTATTAAATAATAAGCAAACACACACTTTATGGTCTACGTGATATACGTATGCATATCTCTAATTAAGGTATCAGTCGATTTCTCTCGTTTTACTTACTATATATTTGATATAATGTGATTATCTTTCTTTATCAATTTCAGGTTCCACTGAAGATGGTATTGGATGGTTACGGGAAAAGGGCTTCTTGTGATTATGTCAACGATAGAAATTTCTTAAGCACAGTATAAATACATTACGTGATTTTGTTTGATCTGTAAATATTTAGAGTTCGTGATTTCATAATACTGAATTATTCTATTTTCAAGTTATATAAACCTCATTTGCGCATATTTGTTTTTTAGTCTGATGTTTTAAAAAGGCGTGTATAGTATACTAGCTCGGAATGTAACCAAAGCACATAATTAGGGTGCAATTCAATTGCTGTGCCCATTTCCATCGAAGCATTACAGTTTTTCAATAGAAACAAAAATGCGGGCCCAGAATGTTCTTCGCAGTTCTTGAGCAAAGCGTTTGTTATTTTGTCAATCGGTAACTAAACAGAATTATCTCAGTACGCAATAACTTCGCTTGTTGGAGCAACATGTGTGTGTGTGAACACTCGCTACGGTTTTCGATGCACTTGACCGCACGCTGATTGATGCTACGTGACATATATCATTGTTGCAATTAGCACTAGTTGAAAATTTTCCGGCATAACTACTGAGTAGTATACGTTGTATATAGTATGATATATATGCAGATCTTCGTAATTTGCAGCACGTTTAATCCCAAATGGGAGCCAACCATAATTAGCGCAGGTTGGTGTGTCCAGTCATTCAAAAGGTGCTTGCCCAAAAATGTGATGAGTACTGGAACATTCACTGTGGCAGCATGCAACACCTGGAGGCTTTATATATTATGCAGTCAACACGGATCTCCTAACGCAGGAAGTATGGTTGTTTGAATTATTTTAAGTATAATTATTACTTTTGTTAAGTAGAAATTAAGTTATTTTATAATGATAAATTACATCTTTTCATCTGGTATTTGAATATTCCCCATATAAAATATCGGCAAATATGATAAGCATATAATAGAACTAAACTTCACTAGACGTATTATTTTACATTCTAAGAGATAATAGATGGGTCAGACAAAAACTGTAATTCTCTGGACTAATAAATGTATTTGCTGGACATCTGAAAGTGTCGACCATTATTACTACGTAACAAAGCGTTACTAAGAACTGGGTTCATGAGCTCCAATCCGTTAGAACAAGACTGATAAGAATTTCAGTTTCCTAGGTCTTCTTGGTATACAGCTTTGCAAGCCGGTTCATTTTCGGTCAAAATAACGTTCCCGTGGGTTGCAGGCTATAAATTTAGAAGCATTAATAGATATCCTTCGATCATAAATAGTAATATGGTGTAAAGTGTATTATACAGGGTGGCCACTCTCAAGTCCAAATTATTTTCCGACTTTTTTAAAGAGAAAGTCACTGGACAGGAATGAGAAAAGAGCAGACAAGAATGAAAATTGCTGACAACAAATAATGTACGCGTGTATTTAGACGAGGGCAGGTACAAAAAACCGAACTGTGAGCGTAGCAAGCAGGAAATCTGTAGTCTAATTATATTAGAAAGATAGAATAGAATATTCCCTGACAAAATCATGTAATTTCCCTGACCATGCCTGTGTTTCCCTGATTTCATGGTTCGCTGGCCACCCTGATTATTAAGTGTTCTATTGGAAATTTATCTTGATCTCTGAAAAATGTTACTGTGACTATAAATAAGCTCATCGACAGGACCCAAAATTAGATGAGACAAGCGCACTGAAAATCAAAGTCTCGCCCTCTTGAAGGCCAACAGAAACAAGTTGAATTAATAAGGTATCCGGTGTTTCTAATACATACGTATGATAGGTTCACTTAAAGCTCTGGCAAGAACAGACTATAGGGTCTCCTAGAACAACTCTTGTCACCAACCCTTCTGCTCCGCACTAAACTGACTTCTGTAATCAATTGCTGCTGACCTCCTTCCAAAACATCCAAAATAAATTTATTCAGTCCAAAGTTGTTTAACTACTAGCAAAACCTCAAACCAGACATCCTGAAATGGGCTCTCTAATAAACAGCACATTGTAACGCTGCAGTCGCATCCATCACCTCAATTCTTCGAGATGGGTCCGCCTGCCCAACACTGGTTGCGTGGTGACATTTTCAGTCCCGGAAAAGTCGCCTCATGAACATTGAATCGGACTTGCTCCCTATTGCTTATTATATCCAAGTTAGCCTTTCAATGACATCTTCAAACTGTTAAGAATAGTATTCGAGCAAGTCATAGCTGGCAGTGGGGCGCTAATAAATTCACCGGGACACTGGACTATGTGAGAGACAGAAAAATCAATCAGTTTGTTGCAGGAAAATAAGTAAGGCTAATGTCATTTTAGGCGGATCATAACTGTACATATAAGAGTACACAAAGAATAAAATATAGCGCATAAAGGCAAACGAATCAGTTGGCTGTCTTTGAAACTAGTTAAACGCTATTTTTATATTAATTTGTTTGTTATAAGTTACAGTAGTAAAATAAGCACAGTACTCATTGTGTATCATAAGTGAGAACACAGAAAACTTTCTGTAAACTTTTTAATTTCATTTTATGGAGAACAATAAGTTGGAAATGGCTTGTACAAACCACACTTGCTCGCCCTGCCTAATCGATCAACCAACCTCAAACTGTCCAATGAGACACGACCATATCACAGAGCGAAGTTCGAAGTAACGGGGTGGGCAACCGGTTGCTGTTTCTGGCTAACATTGACAAACACACACTCGCATCATCAGTTCAATCTTAGATACGTAGACAGTCAAGTCAGGCAGAAGGGGTAATGCAGATGGAGGGTAGAATGAGTTGTAGTGGGGATCGGGGTGGAGAAAGAGGGGCAGCCGATAGCACAGTGGGTCTAGCACGGTAAGTGAGCTATGTACAGGGGAGGATGTTCTCACGTGTTGAATGAGCACGAGTGGGCGGGGATTGGTTCAAACTTAAATTGAAACGCACTTCTACAACTACTTCGTGTAGGTGAACTGCGGAACACACACAAAGGGAAGAGATAACAGAAAACCTTATGATGACTGGGGTAAGTGTAATTTGGGACGAATGAGGATAACAATTTTGTTCAAAAAATACAATGGGGGAGGAGACATGGGGACACTATTCGGGGATAGAATGCTACAGTTGTTGTTGCACAAATTAAGAAAATAACCTGCTCCCATTATACACTTGGAGTGGGAACGTTAAATGACAATGAGCAGTGGAGCCCTGCGAGTACTGCGAATGGAGGGAGTTGACTGGGGCTGGGCCTATTATAATCATCGATAAAAAAGAAGACTGATCGAACCGCGCCGATCGTGTATGTATAAAAGACTGATATACCCAAAATAGCAAACAGACAAACACACGTCACGTAATGGGATGGTGGACAGCTTGTTTTACGTGGTGGTCCCCGCTACTGTCTTCGGGCCACTATCTTTACACAAATATTTCAAATTTGGGATGGGGGGAGGATATCCTATGGACAAATGAACACAAAATGAATGGTGTATTCCGATCGAAGAACTTTCATTCATCCGTTCAGAGACAGAAAGCAAAAGGATCAAATTAACAGGGAGAGAGAAGGGGAAAGGCTCTGTGACGCACACGGATCTTTGTTGCCGGGTATCAGTCGTGTGAGGGAAACACAGATGGAAACAAGTAGTCAATCGATGGAGCAGCGAGAACTCTGGTCGTCAACACCATTGGCGGTGGAACCGCTAATTGCGACCACCACGACGACCTCCAATGACACCGCCACGGCCGCCCCAATTTCCCGGTCCTGATGGACGTCCATTACCGCCGCCGCCACCTCCCGGTTTCTTCTCTTCCACATTGATTCGGTGTTTGTCGTTGTAGTAGACAGACTGGAAATGGAGGAAAAACAAGAGACCAAAAAATACACATCCGTATTTGATCAATACTCGTCATTATAATTGAATTTGTTGGGAGTACATCACCGTACAGCGAGGGCAATCATTTAAAATTTTGATGGGAAGTAAAACGAAATTTAGAACGCAATTTAAAGTCGATTTTACAGCTTGGCTGTTTCCAAATTACAGCAGTTGATGTCGAAATTCAAAACATCAGCTGTAAAATAGCTAATGGAATACTAAAATTTTTTTACAGTACTGAATATGCTTCGATGGATTTTCCGGATGCTTGTAGCCGCTATTTTTTTTTCTTTCTAGTCTATTATTGTAAGTTTTAGGCGTCAATATCCACTATCAGGAGACATTCAAAGTCATAACTAGGGGGCGGAATTTAAGGTTTTCACTGAAAACTCATTTTTAGAAGTATGTACGCATTTTACGTTTAAACAAGGACCGAACAAGGACTGGTAAGTCCAATAATGTGTTTTCCTCGTTTCCTTTTCTTCCTTTCGACAGAAACCGTCAGAGATACGAGGATGCTTCAATTGTCAATAGTAAGTTTAGGAATCCGACCGTAAGTTTTATTTCTTCTAAAAATGACCATAAAAGAGAACCATGCCTGAACATGAAATTCCCATTCTTTCAGTTTGGTATGTCTTACAAATTATCGATTGCTTCCTTTACTAATTCAATTGGTATTGATCAAATCAACTTTGAACTAAACTATTTCATACATACATAAATACAAGCTTTTATAGGCATAGGCTGTCCTGAAAAAATGTTCATAAAAAACTAATTACACAACTGCCTCTGTTGACAATTATTTTCTGCATGTGCTGCACCATTTGTTCGAGGCTATTCCTGGTACCTTCCCGAAACTCATTTCGCCGTGAAATAGTTACGCCTTAATGACTCAATTAAAAAGTAGCGATTCTGTTTAGTACATTACATTTCCCGTGATAGCTAGCAATTGTTTACAATTGTTGGTTTAATATAATAAAATAGACCTGACAATGTCCTATTATAAGCATCTCAGACGACGTAAATATTCAAATTTGTTGAACTTCCTGCAACTGATTTCTATTTTCTTGCTGGATGGCATTACAAATTAAAATTTATCGATTGAATTTATACTACCTAATTTAGTGCGCATTTTTACCAGAACAGTCTATATAACACTTAGATTTAAGTTCACATTTACTAACTAGATTAGGTCGATTGGGTTGATAAAATAGCGACGAAAAGCCAATTCAATGAATGTATGTAGTAGAATTATAATGAACAGTTGAGAATATACTGTATCATGATTAGTTATCGTAATTGCCAAAATCTTAATTTTTTAACACTTGACAGACCTCTCTCAACAATGCCATGTTATATCTTATATATAGTTGTCAAGTTGTCTGTGTGTGTTCCGGGTGGGCGGCCGGACCGTTGGTGCCAGAAACCAGAAACTTTGCATGAGTGACCCCTTCAACCCTGTGAGTAACATAGGGGGACGAGGTCGACCTCCAAGGTCGGGGTAGAGGTCAAGGGTCGGGATCGAGGTCAAGGTGGCTAAAAACGGTGAGAAATGGCCGTTTCAGGCAGAAAGAAGCCTCTCACATAAAATTTCATAAAACAAAAGACTAGGAGAGAGTTATGGTTAGGGTTAAGCATGTGCCCTATTTTATTGCCAAGCAACGCGGGTACCCACTGCTAGTATATTATATAAATATTGCAGTCACATGTAATTCAGTTACTGAATAGGCGTAAATTGATCGAGGCAGGAAAGAATTTTACAGTTTAAACGTCGCTGGCATTTAAGTGGAAGAAAGCTGTAAGTTTAATTTAACTCAATAGCAGCTGTGTTCTGCAAATTATGTGAATCTTGTTTCACTGAGAAACATAAAATTAAAAAAAGCAACACTGAGAGTCGACCAAACATTCGACGAAATGCTAGCTCAAAAGGAAGAGAACGCATTCTCAAGCTCAACTAGAGATGTTGTGAAGTGCGGCTCAAATAAATCCAAAACATTCAGTTCAGTCAGGAGTTGTGTGAATGATCTATGGCCGCAGATAATTTTCTCTGGAATAAGTTGGAGGTCCCACAATTTGGAATCGTAAAAAAAATTGCCACATATTATAAAAAACGCATTTGTTACCCATTTTCACCTTAAAATCTGCCCTCGCCGCTATAAATAACATATTAAGCGACACTACGAGTGACAGAGCTTAAGTTTTCATGTATACGACAAATATAAGTTTACACTAATAGTAACTAACTATGGATGACTTCATTGACATACCTTTTTGGCTGTGACCTCCTGGACAACCGCCGGATCTTCGAAGACGACGAATCCAAAGTTGGGCAGATTACCGCGGCCGCCGCGGTTGAATTGGCTCTGGTTGATACGAACTTCTACAACTTGGCCAAATTCTCCGAAAAATTCGCGTAGGTCCGCCTCGTTGAGGTTGTGGGGCAGATTGCCCACAAACATCTGACAGTTGTCCGGATAGGATCGAGGACGGGGAGGTCCGCCGCCGCTTAGATTAGCACTGCCACCCTGGGTAGGAGGATTTCCTGTTCCTCCTTGGCGAGTCGAATCGTGGGGGGACGCAGAACGATTGGGACGTCCCGGTCTGCTAGTGGATCGACGAAGATAATTTCTAAATTAATATTCCATTGTATCAAATTATTGGTTGGCGGCTTAATAACGGATGGAAATTTTTAGAATATTAAAAATCGCTTGTTTTTATTACCTATTACCCATGACACCTTACCCTACCCCATGACACCACACACATATTCAGCTGCCGCACTCACCCAACCACACTCACAACCTCCGACCTCTGGACCAACCCGGTCCAAGTTGTTCAATTCCTCACGA
>JAUYWV010042230.1:0-16362 GCA_032274565.1 Nematoplana nigrocapitula
AAGGTACCGTCAACCCCAATATATTTATTGCACAATTCCAGTGTTTACTGTCAAAATAACACCCCATCTAAGTATGTCTGTACACTTCAACTTCAATTTTCTACATTATTCACCCCTACAAGGTCACTGAGTTCAGACCATGTTTTTGACATCATTCTCGCATAAAGTCCTCTGTTCTTCAGTACCGGTACGGCCCATTGGGAAAATAATAACGCTGATAAACCAAAATAGCGTTGGCTAAGATTTTAGGAATAGTCAAAGTCAATTGTTTTTCTTTGGGATTTTAAAACTGGAAACCTTGACCAGTGATACGCTTTACCAACACAAATGGGCAGTTTCTTCGCGACGTGGAAAAATCGATCAAATTATAGTGCTGTAACAAGGAACTAAACGATTCAAAAATAATTTTAAACCGTATATATTTCTTTTTCGTTTTGGAGGGAACACTCTTCAAAAACGTCTTACACCGGGTCTACTGTAGTTCTGGAATTTCTGAATAGTATGTAATTCGGTTTGCGTTGGCTATTGTGTGGATCGAACAACCGCCAGTGTCCAGAAGGTAACTTTTAAGCTACAATGTACTTTCCTCTCTTAATTCTTTGTCTACACCCTTATAGGCGCCTGTGATAAGGTGAAATACCAGCGTCGTTAGCGCATAATGTGTTTCTGTTGGCCACATGAAAAATGCTTTGCTATTTTGGAATCAGGAAACACTCATTTTATTAGACTGGCAGTTTTGGTATAATTGCCCTCTACCACGCCCCCTGTAGTTCGGCTTTCATAGCCTGCTCGTCCCTATTGATGCATGGCCAGGTTGCTTTTGCTGCCTTTTGACAGTTTAAGGTCGTACAAGCATTGCACCAAATACAAAAATAACGCAGAAATTTTAAATAATAACACATAGATAACGCATGGAATTCCTAAAATACCGCAGGCTCACCAACACTGGTCCTTCAGTGAGCGCTTTTTGGCAGTTTTAAATAAGTTGTATTACGGTGCAACATTAGACGAAGAAAATTACCGTTCTTAGTATGTACATTATTTTAATTTTATTTTTGCACCAAGAGTAAAGAATCGTGAAGGGATCCGTTTAATTTGTGATCTTTGCTTCTTCACCTGAACAATGTTCGAATCTCCCAGAGCTATACAGATACGCAGAGCTTTTCCAAGGCACTGGTTGACTGCTCGCTGAACTGGTTCTTCGCTCGCCCGATTATCAATTTATTCCATAGGAGTTTGTGCGTGGTTGGAGTGATGTCAAGAAGGCCGCCACATCCTATAAGTAGTAAGGGTTTCGTTGTTTCAGAATGACGTGACCTGGTGGATAAGGCTTTCTCCCTTCTAGGTAGCAGATTGCGGGCTCGAGATCCGCCGTGAGTTAATTACCTATTTTGAATCGGACAGCAAATTGTGATCTTTTGTCTTTCAACCCAACCAAGACTATAAATCTTGAAAATTAAGATGTCAATTCTGATAAATTTCCCATTTATTTTTTACATAGTAGTATAGCCTGTAGCAGAATGTAGAAAAATTGAGATTGACTATAATAAAAGGAAGCAGATAGGCAGTCAGGCACTAAATTAATCCGACGGAAGGAAATGATTTAGAGTTAAATAAACCCTTACTACTACTATAGAAACTCTTTGTATACGCAGTATTCGTGCAGGGACAAATGGAAAAGTTGAAGATGTATTGCAAAAGTGATATTAATTCGGGTTGTTGTCATAGTAACCGAAATATCCAAGGGCTGTATAATTACTTGTCCAGACGTTGGCATGTGTACATGACAGAGAAAAGCCAGAAATCGATCGGAATGACTGCCTAGTAGACAATTCAATCATCGCAAGCGAATAGAGAAGGCTCACTGACCCAGAACGCCGATCTTAAAGGGTGATATAAGTATACCTCCAGATAACAAAGACACGTTTGCATCATTAGCATTCATTTATTCTGTACACGAGCAGTTGTCTCCACCTTCAAAGGGACATAGGTTATATACACCGCTGTCGTATATGAGATTGAACATTCAGGACTCTACATGCGGTTTATCATCACCTGCCAACTGATCTCTGCGGAACATTGATTAGAAAATAAACAAAAAATCCCCAGGCTATCAGTCCAATGAACATTGGTAAGAAAGTTGGCTATCAGTGCTCTGTTTCCGAAACCGGAGGGGGGAGGGCGAGCTTGTTTGTCTTTCCGCACCGATAAACCCCGACGCACATGAGATACCCAATCCGTTCGAACGGCGCTGTGTGGGAGTCGGGACATGATAGCACTGGTGTCCGCTTGATAACGCACAACATCTAAGCTCCGGTCACAAAACCGTCTAAGGCAGATAAGCATTACACAAATTGATGAAATACATTTGTACAGAATTTCAGCGGGACAATTTAATGCAAATTTGTTAATATACAGTAAAAAATATCACAAACTATTACTGCATTAAATTGCCTACTAAACAAACGTTGTTGAGGTGTATAGCTTCGAAGCGACTTTTCAAAAGCGTGTTATCACAGTTGTATCCCCATATCAGCCGATCGATGACATCACAGACCGGAATGATTTTAAAGTAGTTTAAACAAATTTCCCCAAAACAATAAAGCACATACGACGGCCGATCAATATACATAGGTCCGTGGACTAAGGTAGGAAAACTATTTGATGATTAATGACTGCGTAAAAAATCAGATAGCATATATAGTTCTTTCAGAATTTTAATTTCAAAATTTAAAGTCGATGGATCAATTATGTCTGCATAATAAAACAATTTAACAATTGACAAACGATGATGATATTTTACGATTTCAAAAGTGAATTATACTACCCCAGGAAAGTTTACAACGGTTGCTTTCACCGAACTCTCTCCTTCAATATCAGCTGTTTACAAGCGGTTCGTCGAATTTCGTCAAGGTCGGTGGTCTCTGCAAGATGTGAAACGCCCAGGACGACATCAAATTTCAAATTGTGAAATAACTACATGACATAAGACATTACATTTTTAACACGGTCATTTATCTCCATATAGTTTCTACCAAGTTCACGCACTAATTAACTTGTATCTATGTATTCGAGAGTACAATATATAAACTCGTATTGCTGGGGAATTTTAAAAAAATACGATAGATACTTCATTGCTTATATGCAAGGCCGTTTATTTTAATTTCCTCTTAAATAATCATTTAATGCTTTGCATTTAGCGACTGAAATGAAATTATTTTCCTGAATATATTATAACTTTTGCAAATGTATTTATTCTTTGCACTCTTCGCGTCGAACCGACCGCTCCAATTGAGTCTGTGCGCCTTCCTTGGGGCGGAATTCCTTTCGTTTCACACCATAGCCCAACGTGAGACAGCCACATACTGTGGATAATTCCCTTCGTCTCCTCACCTTGAAACCTCGCCGAAAAGGTTCTTGGAAGAAGGCAGGATTATTATTTCATTCCAGACGGTTACTAGCAAATAAGAACTATTTCGAGAAATGAGAAGGCCAAAATCAAATAAAATAGCATATGTGCGCCAGTTTGTTCTTTTTATTTCTTTCTTAGTTTTCGAAAATATATTGATTAGTTTTAATGGATGCGTTCCTGTGTAAAATTGAGAGGTCGAGTACCCGCTATTCAGTCCTCGCCCCCCCCCCACCTCCCCGCGTCTGATCTCCGGTTGATCTGGGCGCTATCAATCAATCTCTTCAATTAAACTGACTACTATACTCTCTTCCTATTCACCCCTATAACTTGATTTCGGATATCGCTGAGCAGTCAGCTCTCACTTAAAATCCAAACGATAGAATGAACGTCTCTTCGGTGATAAGAGAGACATCCCGGAACTTTTAGCACAAAGCCGACAGGCCTCTTTAGTCAACTTGCTTCGCTAAAGCCTAACAATCGGGAGGTTAGAGATGTCACGTTTGGGAGATGTCAACACGCGAATTGCGGGCGGAAGCCACAAAAGATGTGGTCAGTCAAGCCGGCACGAGAGGATAGGGAACGGGGGGCGATAGGGAGGCGCAAAGAGTCCAGCAGAAGTGAAGAAGATTTTGAACCGAGCACAAAACGCCTACTACGATCACCATACACAAAGCGAACCCACTATGGTATAGTGGGGCGCTGTCGCCGAGACGTTTCATCGATTGACCCCAATTACTCATCGGGGGAAGCCCTGTGGCAACCTTAGATGGGATTTGCTGACGCACCCCTAGTATCTAGCTCAAATTGCGTTATCTGTGATGAACACACTGTGCTGGAAGATTAAAGCGTAATTGCCGGGCATTAGAGCTTGTACGGAATATGTTGAGTCATTATCAAATAACAGTGTCTGTTCAGGGCGGGTTGGATAGGTAGTAAGGAAGTCAGGCTAAATATCGGAGAAAAAATAAGCATTATAACGAATATTCAATACTTTTTCTTGCCACATACGTCCTCGCATCTGTATGTGTATATCACGCTTATGTTTAAAGTGGATTTTCTCAGGAATTTGACGTTGTTTTTATATTTGAAACTTGGTAAGAACATAATTAAAACAACACAGGCGGGTATTGAAGCACCGTTGCAACTCTATAAGAGCAAGAGGGTCGATCAGTGTATCTGTATGTTTGTCCTACATATATTGAAAACGAATATTTTCTATAGGCTGTTGGTTTGAGTTTAAACTTTTCATCAAAGTTGTCTGTTTTGTCTGCCGGGAAGGAAGCAGGGGAAGAGGGACACATCATTTGACTTAGAGGTCCTTGTTTTAGTTTGTCGTAAATGATTATCACTACACTTTATATACCGGGACATAGTGAATAGAGCTTTTTAAAAAACTGAACAAAATACGTAAACACACTGCAGAATGGAAGCCAAATTTCCGGGTCAATAAAATAAAAATCGGATTTTATAACGCCTATATACATATATCAAATCGGTTAACGATGAGTCAGTTTACGTCTTTGCCCTACAATCTATATGTACACCTGGATTCACGACAACTGACTATAGTTTCGAAAAATCATTAATATCGTTTGTACATTATGCAAAGTTGATTTTGTGGTGAAACTTTGGTTGTCCGCAGTCAGAAAAATTTTAAAACTACACTTTTCGAACAAAAGCTATAAAAATTAAAATTGGTAGAAAGCTTTCCGATGATTGCACCAACAATAAAAATGAAACGCTTATTTATGTGCTAAGCTATATTTTGTTTGAACATCGACAAAATTGGTGAACGACACGGCGCATGTGTAAATAGGCTACACAGAATGGGAGCCTCGAATGGGCATGCAATAACACCACCGCAGCCTCGACACTACAGGTGCACCATTGCACATCTTTCCCGCAAACCTAATTTGGGTGAGCTATACGAGCCAGTATGGTATGCGTCCCAGAGGGGAAAGTTGCCGTTCTGACGGCAGACGTTTATGGGCCTGGACGGTGCCAAAAGTACCAACCAACCAACCTATGGACAAGGTTCATAGGTGGGGGAACTGCATCGCCGACTGAACAACAGTAGAAGAAGCAGACATCGCAGTAGCAGAAGCGGCGAAGAAAGAGCAGAATGAAGTAGGCTGGGAGTTTGACGTAGCGAAAGCAAGGATCAAGAATATGACAAGAGGAAGAAGAGAATTTGAGAATGAGAGAGTGAGAAGAATCTATGGAGAGAGCAAAGTTAAAGAAGAGATAGAAAAGAACATGAGCAAGGAAGAAGCAGTGAGTTTCCGGAGATTCAGGATGGGGCACTCACTAGAGCTAAAGCAGTACAGAAAGCGAATTGGTCTAGACGAGGAAGGAATGTGCAGAAGGTGCGGGGAGGAAGAAGAGGACACAGAACATGTGCTGCTGAGATGTCCAGCCGTCGAAAAGATAAGAAAAGGCGAAAACGTCACGTCGATGAGCGATTTGGTCCAGAAACCCGTGGATGCACTGCGGTTGTGGAACCACTTCCGCAGGTGTCTGTAGTCGGCAACAAAAACAACAACAGTTGTCTTCATCAGGCAAAGTTTAAAATGTAAAACACAATGACACGGAACATTATTGATACAATAAAACACAAAGCATAGGTACTAAGCAACAGGAGAACTAATCAAAGACATTTAAAGAAAATTGGCTGCCGGATTTATACAACTGAGAGTTAAGAGTAGGTGGTTAAGACTTTATGTGAAGGGCTTCTTTAATTTTAAGACTAAAACATTGGCAATACATGTTACCAATATTTGCCCGTGTTTTGTAAAAAGTGTCACAGTTTCAACAAATATGAGTAATTTAGGAAAAACCCACTTTAAAGTATACCAAATGAAGAGCCTTTCTCTAATTTTGAAGATAACATCCTAATTATACCAATATGCTGCATACTATCTCGGTACTTTTATGACCATCAGCACACAGTAAGTAAATCAAGCGCGCACACGACGTGTCAAGCCAGTTTGGATAAAAACGTCAATGCAGCTAAGAACACTGAAGTAATGAGCCACTTACCCTCAATAACACCATGATAGTCGACGGGATTATCGCCGTTCCCTTGACGAGCGAGTTGGATAATATTCCCAGTCAGGCCCTTCTTCACAACCGGCTACAGAATGAAAGAAAACAATGACATAAACTAGACAGGTAACAAGCTTCCACAAATTGACTGGTAATTATTGGTCTAATGATTAACTTTTGTAGTAATTTCATACAATTCTTCTTCACATTCGACAATAAAAAGAACCACGTAATTCCATTCATATTGTTACTCCACTAGCCCCGGTCCGCTTTTTCTCTAACTCCCCTACGTACCTCATTCTCTCAAGTCCCTTCCAAAGAAAGGGGCAGCGTGCGAGACACAGCATGAGCACAACTGTGATAGTGTTAAATCAGAGGAAATGAAAGCACTACGGTCAAGGTTATCGAGCTCTTTGGCCAAGAAGTTAAAACTGCCGTTTTTCTTTTCTGTGTATTCTCAGTTCAGCAATCACAATTTAATACAATGTACAAGCATTGTTGACCAATCACAATAGACTACTGGTTACATGACACAATGCACCATCCATAGATATGGAATAATAGATTAATTAACTAGAGCAGTGTTGTAGACTAAACTACAAATGTGCACCGCCATTATATTGGAATTTACAAGCTTCATATTATAGTGCTAGACAATCGATAATATTGAGTGTCTAATCCAGTATAATACAAACCAAACAAACTCCGATGAAATGGCGGCTCACATCGAAAGTCCACCTCACAACACAACTCTATTGCCAATCTAGTTGATTTATCCATAATATTTAATATTTATGGTGCCATCATGACACAATTGTGCAGCCACAAAGACACAGAATATGAAAATATATGTAAATTTAGTAGATTTGCGGGAAACGCGCAGTATTCGAAGCGCTATGAGGGTGGACAGAGGAAAAACAGAATAGGTAGGCTTCACTGATATAAAACAGAAGTATAAGAAAGGAGGAACTAGGAGACAAAGGAGTGAATGGTGTCCAGTCACTGTCGAATCAACGGGTCGATCAAGTGGCCGGAAAAGCAACTCAGCTCCAGCAAGCCAGTGCGCCGATTAAGTTCCTCACGGCGAAAACGGTCCTCAGGAGAGAGATCGCGAAGAGGACTGAGAACAAAAACAACGTAAAGCTGGGTCCGATGCTTGCGAGACGACACGAGGACAGATACAGATAACTACAAACGAGAGCCTGGACACGGACTCGCGCTAACCTCTTCAAGATCGGGAAAGTGGATGACCAAACATGCGGAAGCCGGAGCGACGTCGAGCACGCTATCACCCTTATGCTAAAGGAACTAGGCTTTAGAGAAGGCCCTGTTCGGACCGAACTAGTCCATGTTGACTATCATGGTTCAACCAAATAATGTCTCGAGACTCCGCCTACATCAGAACCAACGGGCGCAGGAAGGGCGTAACCTGGAGAAGTGAATCGAGCCAGAACGCAGATTAGTTGACAGGCGAGTATCGTGATGGGTAAAGAGAAAGAACTCAGACATGAAGCTTCGCCTTAATCATCATTCAGTCCGGAGTCGTTAGATGCGGTACGGTGACCTTCACGATCTAACCCCATTTCCTACGGACCTCACAAACCTTGGATGATCTTGTCGTGTCCCGTATTCGGAAAATGTGATTTTCCTCTTTGCCATTTGCTCTCGCAACTGGAGCTCATGAGCTCCAATGGTGTCTTTCCCTCCAAGGAACTTGTAAAACTCAATGGTACGCTCATTTTTCGAAAGCATCGACTCTGAGCTCGTCATCTTTAGTCATAGCCTAAGACTCACACCCATAGGAAGCTATTGAAAAAAATTAATAGGTAAGGTAAATCAGTAAACAACAGCTTTAGGCGCTTAATCAAAGAAAACAGCAATTAATAAACTGAATAAAAATAATTTCAGAAGGACATATTTTGGAAAGAGTCTAGGAAAGAATGCAAGAGGACTTGAGTTCTTTCCTTTCTACAAGCGGCTATCTACGGCTCCTCCACATGGCTCGCCAACATCGCGGACTCCAATAGAGCTCTGGTTGAAGTCCCTCACCGCACTGCAGCGAGAGTCATTTCAGGCTGCACTCGCTCCACTCCCTGCCCCGCCCTCCTTCTGGAAGCCGGCCTCCAATCCCTCTCCTCGAAAGCAGAAGCTGCCGCCGCCCACCTCCGTGAACGCGCCCTCCGACACACTCAACTCACTCCCATCCAATCCGCAGCCAAGCGCAACGTCCAGCAACGTCTCAGAGCTAAGGGTAAGCAAGGCGCTCACCGTCGCAACTGGTGTAGAGACCGCCGACCGCGATACTAGCATATGTCCTCGGACGGACACTAGTCGTGTAGTTACCCACACCTCGCTCAACGCCCCTTCCTTGAGAACTAACCCTCCTGACAAAAGACGGCGCGCTGCCATCGAAACAATCGAGACACTTCCTCAAGCCGACCTCCACATCTGGACAGATGGTTCTGCGACGGAGGGTACCACCAACGGATGCGCTGGTGCCGTCCTCTTCCTCCGTGGCACGCTCCTCAGATCTATCGCAGCCCCTGCGGGCAGGATCGCTTCGTCGTTCCGCGCATAAGCCATCGCCTGCCTCCACGGCTTGGAAGCGGCCCTCGCCATCGACCACGCTTTCACAGGGGTTCGCCTCCTCACTGACTCACAATCCCTCGTCAATAGGATTGCTGGAGGCCCCCCTCACCAAGTGGATCCTACGTGCAAAAGGATTTGGACGCCCTCGTCTAGCTTAGTAGAAACCACATGATATATCTTCAATGGGTACCCGCCACTGTGGCCTGGGTGGCAAGGAGGCAGCCGATGCTGAGGCTAGAAGGGATCCGCCCTTCCACAAACAGACCCCATCGACTACATCTCGGCCCGCTGCGCCACCTCGCGCTCCACTGCCCTTCCTCAGGGAGATTGGGGGCTCACGCGCCCACCGGACCTATAATCCGGCCAGGAATTAGAAGAAGAGGACTTGCGAAGGTGAGGAGAGAGGGAGTTCCCGGTTTTATAAGATGATTAGAGAAAAAATAAGAGGAGCAAACCCAGGAGTGGAACGGGAAAGGGAAACATTTTGGTGCTACCATAGAGAGCACTAAGGAAAACTGTAAGCTGAGATGGCGGTAGGAAAATGAAAAAAAGCAGGAGGGTTCGATTACTGCTATGAAGAAGAGAACCAGACAACGATAAAAGTACAAGACTGTAAGAGTTATTACCGTCGTCGATAGTCCGTTACGGCGCGGGCCGCCACTTGGTGACTTTGCTGATGTCTGCTGCTTGCGCCGATGTTCGCATTTCATCTTTTATTCCATCAATCCAACGCATTTGTAGTCTGCCGCGTCCCCTGCTTCTCTCAGTCATTAATTCCATTATCTGTTTCTCAAGATTGTCGTCATTTCTGCGATAAAGTATTCGAGCTTCTGCCTGGAGACACGACTCAGTAGGCTGATGCGCTGTTGAATGATTTGCAGGACATATTCATTGCTTTTCTATTCTTTCCAGCTAATACCAAACACCTTGCGCCATGTCCACATCTCAAATGACTTGTTTTTATCATCCTGCGTGAGTGTCCAGCTTTCGCAACCGCATGCAGCGATTGAAAACACCAGAGTTCACAAGTCGCATCTTATTGTAGCCAAGAAAAGCCCTTTGGTGACACGGGTTGAGAAGACCGGTTGTCCCGCAAACTCTTGGGAGATTGAAGACCATTTAGACCCATCTGGGAGATGAGTGCACCAGCACCGCGCGTAGGCAATCTTGATTAAGGTCGTGTGCGACTCCAAGGGGATTTTAGGAATACCGTTGCACACACTAACAAACTAAACTGACACAGAGCATGATAACTATTAGAGATGTGATAGAGACGAAGGAAATAAACACACCCAAATATTATTAAGGCGTGCACACAACATACAAGACCCAGACGTCGTCGACGGCGCACACAAGCAGCACTGGCAACTGACCAAGTTTCATTCTGGCGATGACAAACGTGAAAAACAAGCGGCATATATGGTGCGACACAGCAGCACTGTGTTGACCCTGGAATTCTACCCTAGCGTGCACATTGGGATGTTGCAGCGACATGGCCGCATTCCTGAGCCAATCACATGGAGCAAACTCAGCGGGACACTCCCAGTGACACAGACCGTACCCAGTGTCTTCCGTACTTCCCTACCTACCTTCGTCCTGGTAATTCAGTGCGTGTGCACTTCTGTTGTGTGCAGGGAAAAATATCCCCAAATACTCACGCCCCACACGCATGCGATGACAGCAGGAGGTTACTGATTATTCCAGCTATTTGCGTAGGGTCGCTAACAACAGAAACATTCGTGGAAAAGTTCATGAGGATATGCAGTTTAACCTCTCACCCTAGAAGATTTCTGGCAAGTAGTAATATATCAATATCCATACTTCTCATATACTAAATATATTGTGTCCTTTCAAGTAAAACCCGCACACCCACTCACTTCTTGGGGAATGGTGTTCTTGGGCAAAATGCGCACATCCTCGGCATATATTCGTAACTGATCCGAAGTGGCCCGTGTGCCCTTAGGATCGGTGCCGGTGCGTGGTTTAAACTGGCGCAGGATAAAGTCCACCTCTGTACCTAGTCGGACCTCTGGCGTGTGGACACCGGTCGTCTCTCTTCCTTCGCCCGACGGGCTGCTCGCTGATTGGACGCTGCTGAGTTTGAAGTAAACGTCACGAGAATGATCGGCACTCTCGATGAAACCGAAGGTGTCCTTGAGGACAATAACACAGCCTTGGCAACGACCACGCTCCAATTCACGCTGTTGCAAAACATACAATAAGCAATCAATTTTAACATATTACCATGATGACACTTATTAGTTTACTCAGACATTTAAATAATACGGCAATATGTCACAATGCGAGATGGATCTAATGAATTAGTATAAAATAAAGCCTGGAATAACAATTACACTTTACATCTAACTTTAAGATCTTTCTTTCACATGTTTACACTATTTTCCTTATTCGTCATAAGAAAGTTAAATCTGTGCCAAAGGAGTTTATCTTAGCATCAATTACCCTATCATCTCCAGAGACAAGATGAACATGGTAATCAAGGGACTCGCCGCTTAACAAACAGATGGGTTGAAAAATATCGGATTAGGATGAATAGTGCGTATGGTCTTTGAAAAGAAGTCAGGAGAGAAAGAGACATTAGAACGTAGAAGCTTGAGTAAGAGCCGGGCCCCCCAAGCAGTTGTGTTGTTTTCGTCCTGTTTGGTAAATTCAACTGATTGATGACATACAGGCAGAATCACGGATTTTTATAATGGCGCCTAGTCAACTGTTTACATTCCTGGGAATTGTTAAGGAATTTTGCTAGTCTCTAGAGGCATTAATCTCAACTGGCCAACTGACGCCATCCAATTCGAAGACAAATATTCTGCTTAGACAAAATAGGCATCAACTGTGATAAACACACCAATGACTAATAATACTAATACTAATAGATACTGTATTTCTCTCAAACGCGTGCGAACTACGACACACACAGTTGTAATCATTATTATCGATCATGCCACTCGACTAACCACGTCTAACTACGGTCGACAAAGTATTTCAAGGTCATCAAGACATTGCATTGTGGCACACACACACTACAAAGTACAGTATAACTACTTAAAGATACACTAAAGAGAAAGCCAAAAGCTCCATGAACACTTAACTATAGGACAAGCTGGTTTGAGGTGTATATAGTCTATCGAGTGGACTTACCTTGACAGTAGGCGGACAGCAACTGATCGGGGTTGTACTAATGGCGGTGATAGTGTGTGAACGCGGCTTCACTTTCTTGCCCGATTGTTGTTGTTGTTGGGGCTGCTGTTTGATTACATCTACATCTACCGCCACTCGTGTTTGGGAAATACGGATCTCAAGAATGCGGAATGTTACCTGTCATAACAAAATCATGATCGAAAAAATGTTTCACTTTAAGACAATCATTATCACTGATGCAAAAGGAGTAGCAACTGCGCAGCAACTTAATAACATCCTCATGTGATACGGTTGGGCGGCGCTGATGCACACATGAGGTTAATATAACTTAATGCCCTAGTCTTCCTGATGTTAAACAACCAATTTTGTACATGTAACTATATACAACACATACTTAGTTTACCAACGTTAATTATCGATTGCTGACATAAATTCCAAATATAAGCGAGGGAGTTTAACTAGTTCTGTCTACAGTAAATCGGTATGACGTATGATATCTACACTCAAGTCAATACCGTTGATCTCCGGCTAAGTGACAATAATCCTACTCCTACAGGATACAAACCTATTAGGTGACTGTGAGGACAGTCAGCAAGAAATAAAAACTGCTGGTAGAAGCTGTCTTGCGGACTTGGACAGGAATGCATACAACCTAAAGTTGACGTGTAACAGATTTGTTTGACATGACAAATTTTCAGAAGAAAATGTTATTTCTATGATGTTTGACAGATTTGCCTATGCATAATGAATAACAGTATATTATAATACAACAGGCATTAACCACTACAAACATCAGCTGAGCCCTCGTGCTTCGATGAAATTTCGGTCCATTAAGCTCGACAGTCTTCACACGGTGGGTTCGAAACAGTTGAATGGGGTGTTGCGTTACAGTTAGACAACTTCTGATTGATTATAATTGTAAACAGCCGTCTCTCTAGTCTTTCACAATTTTCTAGACACAAAGAACACCTACCTCCTTAATTAATCTCTTCAAATACGCAGGTGGAAACACTCCGCAGTCAACCTCGAATCCTACTAGATCACATGAATATCCCGCTACACATACCTATCTTCAGACAGGTCCATCAGATTGTGTAGCGGTTGATCTGCCGCAACCTTCACCTCATCGATCCATCCAGTGGGAGGTCTCTTCCCATTCCCCTACTTACCTCGATTTGTCTCAATATAATGGATTTTTCCATGCATTCTCCTTGCCTCCTCACAATGTGCTTCTACAGTATATCCTAAATAAAAGTACAGTGTCCACCTTTTTAAAGTGTTAGCTTCAGTCCAATGTGCACCGGAATAGAGTGTGCAGTCTCCTTTGTACTACATCCCTAATATCTATTTCATATGTACAGTAGAATAACTCACTGCATCTCCCTTCGCAGGCATCGGAGATCCAGAGCGGACATCCTTCTCCTCGTAGCAGATAACCTCCTTCTTATTGGCCGCATTACAGTAGACTAGGATACCGATCTGCTGGTAAGTGGTCCCTCCGCTATTGCCACTAGCACTGCTACCATCACTGCCTACACAACCACCACCATCACCACCCCCATCGCCGTTATTCCCATTCCCAGATGAGACGGAGAGCTGTTTGGCTCTCCCGGAGTTCACTGCTTCCCGTTGAACTACTCCTTTCAAGTGTTCGCCGTCGTAAAGGAAGCGGAGGTTTTCAAGAAGAATAGAGCTAGGCGGCAGATGCACCAGTCGGATAGCGGTGGTGATCTCTTCGCGTTGCTTGCCGTCCGATGTTGGACGAGATATCTGCAGAACGACAAAACCAGTAGAAAAAGTCCAATTTAATTAAGACAATATTTGTCAGTGTGATGCATTAAGATTAGACAATTGTTAAAACCCAAGCAGGTGGTGAAGTTTTATATTTGACAGCTAAACAACCTTCTGTGAATCTATATACGTGTTGCAGTTCCTCAGTTGATCCGACTGTCTTTATTCTGCGTCTCACCCACTGATGCTCATGTTGACACGGAAACCTCTTTACTTCGTCACTTCACCGTGTTTAATTCTTGTACAATATTACCATCAGCGGACATCTCTTCTGCAGAAACCTCCTTTGTCTCTTTCACTCATAAGTAGTTAAACTTCATTTTTAAATAGTTTGTATGATTCGAAGAAAGGGAATTTTTAATGTCCCCTATAGACTCCTGCTTCGCTTCACAGAAACATTCATCTGGCAGGTGGAGGGACGAGACCGTTTTTAGAGTAAACAAACTCTTACTACGTAATACAGTAACATACTTTTCCTAAGAAAACCACTCACATTATTCTTAAAAAATATCAAGTTAGCAGCCCCAAATTCTTTGTAAAGAACTTTCGTGTTTTCCCAATTAAGTGAACGATCAATTTACTGGAAAAAGGCTTGCATGAACCACCGAATCAAAGACTAATTAAGGCGTGCTTTGGTGTAAAGTTTCAAGTAGGATGTGTGATGAAAGGCCTAGAATAAAGTGAAATACCTTTCACAGTACCATTTAATATCAAGTGCTTGGGCAAAATGATTTTTCTAGACATCTTGAAATAATTTAGTAAAAACGTAGATTTACCTACTCTAAAATTGGTAAAATTTATTGTACACAAAATAATGGCGTTCCTACCTTGACTGGAGTATATCCTACCATCTGATAGCGTTCGACAGGTCGAGTGGGGTCGAGGAATTCTTTGTACTTGAAGGTGATCTCTTGCTCAACGCCATTATCACCGTCTGATTGAGGCTGGTCCGGAAGAACAACGCCAATCTGCAAACAATAGACAGTAGTAATTTTGTTTAGAGTAATAAACAAATATTTTTTAAAGTGTGATTATCCCGTCAAATATATCAACGACGTCACTAAGACAACAATCAAGAAGTGAACATTTTTTTACTATTTAAACAGAGCGTGGATGCCACAAGTTGGTGGGAGGGAATTTGAGGGAGAAATATAATGACAAATGAATCTCTTTTAGCATGCATATACCTGAAAATAGTGGTGATGCAGAACAAAATAGAAACAGTGTGCTGGACTGATCGAACTCTCCATCAAGGAAGCCATCCGGATTAAGGAGGTGAAACCAAACATGAACACGGCGTTGGAGAATAGTGGTGCCTCATATTTTTAAAAGTTTTTCCTTAAGTTGTATGTATTTTACTCAAATTGTTTAACAGGATCACAAGAAATGAAAAATTGCCAGCGGAATAAACAGTCAGCCTTACTAGCAAAGACAAATGCTCATTCCCGGCCTGTGGGAATAATGACGGGTCCAGGGAGAAAGGGTTGTTCCCGACCCACACGGTGAAGAAACGCAGCACTCTTATTTATGCTTCTCCAGCCTGGTTCCCTTTCGTCTGCAAGTCCAATCTTCGCCCTCTTGAAACTGCCCACAACCAAGCATGCAGGATCATTCCCGAATGCTTGGCCTCTACTCCTACCCCCCTCATTCACCTGGAATCAGGCATTCCACCCATCAACATCACTCTCTCCCCACTTTCGACAGAGCTCTCAGATCTTGCGACAGCCCCCTCACGCCAGCGTCTCTTGTCTCGCTCCTCCTCGTGCCATTTCTCTCTCTCATCCCATCATTCACCAGCTTGATACTTTTCCTCTCGAACCCCTTGGTCTCATCTCACTATCCCATCGTAGTCCCCTGTGTCCAAACTCAAAGTCAATCTCACTCTTTCTGTCCCATGTTCGCGCCTTGACCCTATGCTTTATCGCGGACTCCGTTCATCTCAATGAGCTGTCCCCTTGTCATCTGACAATGTGGACCGACGGATCTGTTATTGGGCGGCACGTAAAGGGTGGCGCGGCGCAACGATCTCCTGCAACCTGTAGGACCAGAACGATGATCTCTCACTCCCGGCGGGAGAGCATTGCTCCAGCTTCATGGCGGAGATCTCAGCCATCCACGCGGCCCTGACCTGGACGGTTGGGCACAGGGACATCTACTGCTTTACCTCCATCAGAGTCCTCTCGGACTCTCTTTCCTCCCTATTCCTTCTCAACTCGGGGCCGTTCCTTCTTCTCACTTCCAACCTCCCATCTATCTGGTCCTCCCTCAAACGCCTCGACGGCATGGGTGTCAGCCTTAAGTGGCCCCCAGCCTCATCGAGGTTTGGGTACTGGTGTAAAGCCTTAAATGCATTTCACCATGGCTAC
>JAUYWV010042341.1:0-16354 GCA_032274565.1 Nematoplana nigrocapitula
GTGCTCAACTCAAATTGATTTTCTTTTATCGTATAATGCCCAACATAGATAGGCACAAGCACATTTGTCGAATAGAGAATTTATTCATACAATGTTGGGCAGTTTGAAAAGAACAAACAAAACCATGCATTACCCAGTGAATACCTGTCTACTCATGTCCTCTGCGCCCTCTCAACAATACAATTTTGCCGCCCAAAAAAATATTTTTGACGTCCCTTTTGCAAAAAGTGGGGGGCAGCTGCCCTCTCTACCCCTCTACTCCGACGCACCTGTTAATGTATCCATTTTTCGGTGCCCTGGAGTGGCTGAAATAAATTATTATTAATATTTCTGCTTTATCTTCTTGATTTTTACAAAATAAGCCATGTCGTTATCAAGGTCCCTGTTTGGCGGATATATAAATATTCACTCCGCCGGACCTACTCAAGTATGTTTTTAGTGATATATAGTTGCTTGCTCGTTAAGATAGAATCATTTATAAAAAGGTTTAATCAAATATGAGTTTGTATTTCAATCTGAGTTAAGTGTATGTCTATATATGTAAAATTTAAGTGGATATGTATACGAGTGGCAAATAACATATAAAATGAAAATATATAGCAATACAGACTACAGAGTATGATATATTTTAAAATGGTGCTAAATTTTTTATTTACATTTGCCATTGGAATATATTTAAACAGAGCATTTACCCTAACTTTAATTTTAACACTTAACTCTATTTTTGACATCCTTTTTCATTTTCATCAGCATATATATACTGTATCTATATATATATATATGTTGCTGATGGTTGGAGAATATCAATATCAGATGGTTCTCATACCATCGGCCCTTACGAATACCGTCTGGCTGCTTTGTGCAAGTTAAAACTGTCTGAAATCGTCAGGCATGTATGTGTACCCTCTGGCCTTTTTGATACATAAGGTCCTATTGTGAAACTTACTTCAACCATCAGACTGGTTTGATATAGATCCTAATAAATCATAGCTTATAGGAACCATTCGGTAACTAATTCCTATTGGCTGATTATTAAACCAATAGAAGTTGGAGCTGCAACTGGAAAGGTCTCATTATTTTAATAAAATAAAGAGAAATTGAAATAACTTTTAAAATTTTCTATACATTTAATATTTCCATTAATTAGAACTATACATAAATTTTTTAAACTACCCTGACACACTCTAATTTTTATATGCCACTTCTGTGAATCACAGGAAATGGCGAAGTGTCTAGACATTCATTTAAATGGATACTACAAACCGATTGTCAACCCTCTCGATAGTTCTCATACCCACTGCCAGGATTTAGAAAAAGTGGGTTGTTTTTTCTTGATATAGGTGCCCATGCCTGATGCCAGGATTTAGAAAAAGAGGCATTTCCTAGATTAAGATTGACTATGTAAGTTCACTGTAAAGTGTTTATGTAATATGCACTATACTTTTTTATTATAATGATTGCGACCTATACTTTCTACTTTCTTTATACACTCAATTTAGTATTTACTATATAGATAGCTCACCCAGTCACCTCTCCCATCAAAAGAACATATCTACGATGATACTATCCAGTAGAGGGGGCGCCAATATACAGTATAAGCCTTCAACTTTCCCCTAAGGTTTAGCTCATCCTGCCACTGCATGCAAATTTAATTGATTTTTTGGGCTGTCTACTCTCAGCGAATGGCAATGTTTACTGCACGCCTCACTGGTAGAATATTAGTAGTATGTCATGCATTTCCTTTCATATAGCGCAAACTCTTACAGGTGATGTGAGTGGATATCTGTCTATATACTATCTGTGGGTTTAAGTAAGTTTTGCAATTTGTATCAAACTGGCCGGATGGTACATATACCGGCCAACTGGTTGAAGTAAGTTACATAATCTGTATCAAACAGGCCGGATGATACTTGTACCGCTTGGATGGTTGAAGTAAGTTTCACAATCTGTATCAAACAGACCAGACAGTATGCATACTGTTGGCCCATATGCGTACCAGCCGGCCCGTACACGAACCGTCTGATATACTCCAAACGTCCGCAACATATATACTAGTCTAGATTCCATACAAACTCTACACCTGACACAAAAAACTATAAAATAATTTTACTCCATTGCCAAGTACAAAAATATGCCAGTACCAAAAATATACACCAGTACCAAAAATATATGCCAAGCAATAAGAAATATTACTACGACTCCTTATTACCTAAAACAAGTAGTATCTTGTAGTTATATCTCTAATTTTCCGAAAAAATAACTAAAAATAAATACAAACTACAATTAAATGAATTTAACACACAAGTTTGGTGAAATAGTCATTAAAACAAAATAATAGACAAAAATATTTATTGAAAATCAATGCAATAGTCCACGTTAGTTTCAATGTGTTTATAGCTTTTTATTAACATTTAAAAAAATAAACCTTCATAGTCTCTTTTTACAGAATTTTTATTACATTTTCATTTACAAGGTAGGGTTAATGAAAAAATATATTATTAAAAAGTTATTACTTCCACTATTTATGCATATATGTCTTACTATATAATATTAGGTAGTAACTAAAACAAATCAAAGTAAAATAAAATATAATACTTATATATGTAAATAACTAGAATTCATTCTTTAGATTGACATATACCACAATCAACCATACTGTCATATTACACTCTTAGAAGATTGGTTAAATTCCACATCCAATTTTAATTTGCATAGTTTTCTAAATATTTGTTTGGTTTTTCTAAAAAACGTTTTTACTACAAAATGGTATTCCTTTATAATTTTAAAGAAAATGGAGCAAGGTTCGAAAATTAATTTTAGAAAAACCGAACGAATATTTAGAAAACTATGCAAATTAAAATTGGACATGGAATTTAACCAATCTGCTTTAAAGCATGAACTACTACCGAAGTACACTATTAGAAGTGCTCAGCAGCATCAAGGTAGTCTATCAAAACCCTGCAGCTTCATGCTAAATTGAAGTGAATGCTACCAGAGATATATGCTTTTCAAGTGTAAAAATATGACAATTAACATTTCACTACTAAAAAGAACTTATTACCAACCAGCAATCCAAATTATATTTATAATAGTAATGTACATCAACTTAAATATTATCTTATATATATTTGTCAAGTTGTCTATATGTATGTGTGTTCCAGGTGAGCAGCTGGACCGTTGGTGCCAGCGACCCAAAATTTTGCATGTGTGACCCCCTCAACCCTGCGGGTCACATAGGGGAAGTGAGGTCGCCTCAGAGGTTTGGGTAAAGGTCAAGGGGTCAGGGTCAAGGTCAAGGTCAAGGAGGCTAAAACGGTGTGAAATGGCCATTTCGTGCAGAACGCGGCCGGACCATTGGTGCCAGCGACCCAAAAATTTGCATGGTGGACCCCCTCAGCCCTGCGGGTAACATAGGGGAAGGGAGGTCAGCCTCAGAGGTTGGGGTCAAGGTCAAGGTGTCAGGGTCGAGGTCAAGGAGGCTAAAAACGATGTGAAATGGTCATTTCTGGCAGAAGGCGGCCGGACCGTTGATACCAGCGACCCGAAACTTTGCAGGATGGACCTCTCAGACCTGCAAGTAACATAGGGGTGGAGAGGTCGACCTCCGAGTTTGGGGTCGTGGTCAAGGAGGCTTAAAACGGTGTGAAATGGCCGTTTTTATCGGGCAGAGTTTGTTTGTTTCGGGTGGGCGGCTGGATCGTTGGTGCCAGCGACCCGAAACTTTTCATGAGTGACCCCCTCAAACCTGCGGGTAACATAGGGGGCGAGGTCAAGGGTCGAGGTCAAGGTGGCTAATAACGGTGTGAAATGGTCGTTTCAGGCAGAAAGAAGCCTCGCACAGAAAATTTCATAAAACAAAAGACTAGGGCAGGGTTAGTATTAGGGTTAGGCATGTGCCCTATTCTATTGCCCAGAAACGCGGTACGCACTGCTAGTAAATTAATATATTTCATATTTATTTTATATAAAGTATTAATACAATCAATGGAGGTCTAAGAAATTGAAGACTCTATTTTATATTTGATACCTCCTTGGTAATAAATATCTGCCTCTTCGATAAAATGAACAAAACTGTAATTAAAATTTTTTATAAGGTTTATAAAATTTTAAAATAATAAATAATTGTGCTCCTGTAAGAATTAGACACTGCTATAAAAAGATTTATTTGTTTAACTGTGGGGTACTATTGTATTCTTTGTTTTCTAATTAATGCAAGTTCTGAGAACATTTATTACTCAACCTGCCAAAATGTTAATATACTCAATCTAAATGAATAACTAACATTATTGACTATAATTGTATAGAAGATAGTCCAGGTAACAGAAACATATTCTATGAACTTGTAGCTAATATTGAAGTCATATTGAGAGGTTAGAGGTGACTGATGTTCTAAGTTAATATAAATAATGAATAAAGTGTATTATAGTTATTAATATTACTCTAGCATAAAGCCTAATTAGATTGTGAAGATCCATTCTACATATATGGAGAACATTATCATAAAACTAATCATAATTACAGCAAAAGTTTTATTAAAATAAAGATTAAAGAAAAATAATATAATTCATATTAACCATTTCATTATAAAATTATATTTTGCTGAGCGCTTTCGATTTACACAATCATTCTCAAAGCATTCTTACACGCATATGAATTCAGATGAGCTATTAATACAGCACAGTTGCAGTTAAGAACCTCGGATAAATACAGATCACTTCAATCAGAAAATCAGTGAGATAGAATCGATATCATTGGAGTTTACAGTAAAATGCACACGAAAATTGCCATTGCTACAATCATTATAGTTTTAGCAAAATAAGCATACCAAAATATTAAAAACTGTTTTAATTAATGACATGTATAATATAAGATATTCTAGAATGAAATGAAGTTTAATGTTCAAACCATAGGTTTACTTACAGCATGGCTTTCTTCAGAGATCATTTTCGAAACATCAGCCTACTCGTCAAAACGCCACATAATGCCCGTTTCAATCCCCAATTTTTTTCTTTAGTATGCCTTGATTTTTTTATAATATTTTTAGATCCCAGTTATGTGGTATTTCCTTCTACTTCTGTTTCTTGTTTATCCACATACTATATTTTCAACATCATGTAAAACTGAAGATGGTAAAGATGTGGACTGGTAAGTCAATTCATATATTTTTTCAGTTTGTGCCAAATATAATTATCATTATAGAAACTATATTTATTCCCAGGTTTGTAGCATACAAATTTCCAAAAGGAACAAATTACAGCTATATTCTGCCTACATCTTCAGCCTGGAAAGTGTCAAAATTTGGAACTGATGAAAAGGGCAGCGTTTTATATAAAACACTTGAGCAGGCATACAAACCACTAAATGATAAAGAGGTTTGTGTTCTATATTATAAGTTTATAGACCGTATTAGTTGATTTGTAATATGTCATTGGTTTATTTTCAGTGTCAACAAAATAAACTATTTGTCTACATGGACAGTGAATAGATTTTGCTATTCAGATTGTTGTTAGCCTACAGTTATCTATACTCTCATCATATCTCACATTGAGTGCACAATCTAGAGTTACCTTTCTCCATAATATTAGTACAACATTTACTATCCATTTAATAGCTTGGATTAATACTGACTGGGATAAAATCTTACTAAAATAAATTGATCATGTTTAGAACTTCAATCTAAAGGGTAACTGAATTGAGAGCTTCGTGTGACCTGTGTCATGTGAAAAACATTTATCTCGGGGGGTGGATTCTCTTGAAAATGACAATATGGAAATCTGCAAGCGCAATGGACTTGCCAAAGATGCTATCTGAAAGATGGAAGAATTTCTATATGTACAGTACATAATTCAGAGTCTATCCTTCTTTAATGACATGATTGCTGTAATATCTCTATGCGGATGATCAAATGTTTAAAAGCTGTGAAAATGTCAACATTAATGAGTGTGAAAACATTAGAAAGAGATTCAGCACACAGCAGTTTAGTATCTAGTGATTTTTATTGTTCAGTAAATTATTCAATAACACAATATATGCTATTTCAATGTAATTTCATACCACTAGTTTACTTGTTTAACTGCTTAATTCCGCAGACATTTTCTGCTTTTTACAATGATGAAATACCTGAAGACAGGTCTATTCACCTATACACTTCCAACTATTGGTACGGTCATATGAAAGGTAGTGTTATTTGAAAATAAATGTATTTGATTCAAAGTAGTTCAGATATTTTTCTTTTTTTCACCATTTAGGTGTTGTGAGTTTTAAAAGGAATTCCACTGGTTTCTGGTTGATTCACAGTACTCCCAAGTTCCCTAGTATTAAGAAATATGGATTTCCACACACTGGAATTCATTATGGACAAACGTTTTTCTGTATCAGTTTTGGTTATAAATATTTGGGAGAAATAGGTGAGGAACATTTGCTTATACACTTGTTCTTGATATTTTCCTAATTAAACAAAGTAATATAGGAAGTCATCTAAAAGTATTAACACATTATTGTTTGTTATTTGACATCATTAATACTTTGTAAAAATGAAGATGCAAGGAGATTCTGAAATTTGTGTAGAGTAAAACTTTAAAATTACTGAACGACTATAGAAAACGAACTTTTGTAACCACCATATTCTTAAGAGAGAGAGGTGTGTGTTAGAGAGAGAGAGGTGTGTGTGTGTGTGTGAGAGAGAGAGGTGTATGAGAGAGAGAGGTGTGAGAGAGAGAGGTGTATGAGAGAGAGGTGAGAGAGAGAGAGAGAGGTGTGAGAGAGAGAGGTGTGTGAAAAAGAGACAGGCGTAAGAGAGAGAGAGGTGAGAGAGAGGTGTGTGTGAGAGAGAGGGGTGAGAGAGAGGTGTGTGAGAGAGAGAGAGGTGAGAGAGAGGTGTGTGAGAGAGAGGTTAGAGAGATGAGAGAGAGAGGGGTGAGAGAGAGGTGAGAGAGAGAGAGGAGTGAGAGAGAGAGGGGTGAGAAAGAGACAGAAGTGAGAAAGAGAGGTGAAAGAGAGAGAGAGTTGAGAGAGAGAGAGAGGTGTGTGAGAGAGATAGAGATGAGAGAGAGAGAGAGAGGTGAGAGAGAGAGAGGTGTGTGTGTAAGATAGAGGTGTGTGTGTGTGAGAGAGGTGAGAGAGAGAGGTGAGAGTGTGAGAGAGGTGTGTGAGAGAGAGGTGAGATAGATAGAGAGAGAGATGTGTGTGTGTGAGAGAGAGAGGTGAGAGAGAGAGAAAGAGAGAGGGGTGAGAGAGAGAGAGAGAGAGAGGTGTTTGAGAGAGAGAGGTGACAGAAAGAGTGAAGAGAGGGAGTAAGAAAGAGAAAAAATGAAATCAAGGATAAAAATTGAAATGAGATGGAGAGAGAAAAGAGAGTTTATGAGAGTGTCTGAAAGAGAGGGAGAGGAACTATAGGGAAATAGGATAAAGAATGAGAGAGAAAAGGAAGAAGAAGACGAATCTGAGAGAGAGAGAGAGAGAGAGAGAGAGAGAGTAGAGAATGGAAAAGTAAGGGAAAGAGGAGGAGAGAGTGTTTGTGTGAGAGAGGGAGAAAGCGAGCAAGCGAGATAGAGAGAGTGCGGCAGAGTAAGAAAAAAGAGAGGGAGAGAAAGGAGGTATTCATTTTGCCGAATTTTTATTTGAACAAGAAACATTATCCTGATGCACAGTTTTTCAAGGGGCCTATGTTGATTTAATAATATTTCGTTTGTAGTTGATAAATGAAATATGTCCTTCGTTTCTTTTAACTAACAATTGCTGTTAAAAGGAATAAGAAACATATATTAAAGCAACCATAAGTCCAGTAACGTGATATATGTTATTGCACTTGTGAAATATGGTTGAATAAAGAAGTATTACAATGATGGAATTTATCACAGTGGTCACCTGGTATATGTATATCAATGTCATTTACACATTAAGGTCACTTTATCATGTTCCTGTATAAGCAGAGAAAGATACTGTTCACTGACTATATAGTCATTCTGTCGTCCGATTATGAAAATAATGAAGAATCGTAAAATATATACTACTTTCTTCCATTTATATTGTTTATTGCATTCAGCCAAACAGCTTCTTGTTGGTGTTCCACAAGTGTACAAGTCCTCCCTCCCACCGGCTATGGCAAAAGACTATCCTGATTTGTCTCGTGTTGTCGGCCGTCGAGGCGTTTCCCCTGTTCCCTTGAGAAAAGCTGCTCTGAAATCTGCCGGTGGAACAAGTTTTGTCCACTTCAGCAAGAGTATCGCCTTTCACGATGGTGAGTTCTGTAATATTTGTTTTTATTTGCTCTCATGTGTCACTTCAAACAGAAACCTAGCTCTAGGTACTTTCTGTTATACTTGAGTCTATCGGTTTTCCAAATATGAAACTGATGTTTTTAAATGTTATGTAATCTATTATGTAGTCATGCATACGTGTATACGTGCATACGTGCATTATGTGTCATGCATACTAAGTTAGTTCAGCTTTATTTCACTTTGATAAATCTTACATCAACTCTGTATATTTACGTGATACATCACTTCATTTCTGTAAAGACTTTATGCAGTTCAAAGTAATGCATTCCAGAACTGTTGTAAGATATTAAGGTTATGAACATAGAGTAATTAGTACTCTTTGGTTATGAGGTTCTATTTACGACATATTTTGTTTGCATAGATAAGGATGAAATTTAATAATATTAATAACAACACACTAGATACCCGTTCCAAGAAAAGTACTGATAGAAACTTTCAAGAAGTCGTTATATGCCGAAGTTTGCTTTTTGCCTCTTCGTCACGCAATTGAGCGACATATTGCCTGTGTTTTGCATTCACTTTCACGCCAAAAGTGCTTTTCGATACAAGGTGCAGATGTTCGCCACCTCTTCGGTAAAAATGCAGCATAATCATCATCCAGCATATTAGCTGCAGCTGGACAGGCGTATTCCTTTTTAGAGTAGCTAATATCGTGCTGATAACTTCGCTTGGGATGTTTTCGTAATGACTGACGATATGCTTCCCTTCAGCTTTCAGAGTTTTGCAATAAGTCTTGTTATAAGAAACATAAATCTCTCTAGACTTTGAAAATTCCTTGCCTGAAATGATGTCGTATATCTCAGCATCGTGAAATTTAGCTATAGTATTCGATTCACGGAAAATCGCATTCCCTCTAAAGATTGTTTTTGATATTCTCTCATTGACTTTTCTAATACTCACAAAATAGTTGCAAAGAATCTCGTCCAGTTCATGTTTGCCGAGTTCTTCTAGAATTTTTTATACATTTTTGTGCTCTAAAAACTTCCTTAAGCTTCTTTCATTTACTCTATCAACATAGGTCGTATTCCGACAATATTTCTTCAACAATATTTCATCTAAATCTACTTCTCCACTAAACTGTTGCTTACTCATGATGCATGGAATTTGAATGACAATATACTAGCATAACTGCGGCTCAGCATCGATTATTTTCTTCGAAATTCCATTAAAATTAGTGTAGACTTCTAGCCAACTTATAACTATATAAAGAAGATCTCCTGTTATAAAATATTATTAAACTTGCTTAGAATATAGTACTGTTTAAAATATCTTATCTATTATTAGAGAAATGTGGTTATGTATGTATGTATGACCGGTATTTATCTCCCTACTCTCTTGACGGATTTGCATGCTTGATCACTCAAAAGAATGCTAAGACAATGGGTAACATGGGAAAAATAGGCACGAGATGCAAAATTTTTAATTGAGAGACCCACAGCAGAAAATACCCCAAAAAAACATGCTAATAGATGATTTTCAGTATTCGTAGGAATTTGAATTCTGCAGTAGGCGATTGCTGCATTAAAAATTAATATATGGTATACTTATGGAATACTGAATTTGAATTCTAGAGAAACTGCTAGCTACAAAGCTAAATCAATATAGTACAGATTAAGAGTCTTAATAACGAAATTGAATCTGAAAACTGTTTCTCTTCAGTCTGTTTTTTAAAGTTTGTTTGTTTGATGTTTGTCAGTTTTGTTACGTTGATCAATGGTAGCGCGTACGTAATACTTTGATGCATGTAAGGATACTCTATACGCTGCATGGCAAATCAATATGCTACAGATAAAGGAAAATTCATTTATGCACGTTTTTCTCGGTCAATTTTCGGGTTCAGACTTTCTTATGATCGATTTGTCAATTTCCTTAACAAACCGAGGTCGCTATAGCCACACACTATACGGGTAATCCTACTAGTTGCTTTAAAATCGATATTTTATTATTCGCATTTTTTTCATTATTGACTCGGTTTTGTGTTGCAAACTTCTCCCAGTTGGTAAATCGAGCATTCTTTAGTATCGAATATTCGTTTGACATATTTTACTTTTCCGTAGTTTACAGATGCCTCGTCTCATCTCTATAAAGGGCTCTGTCTGTCTGTCTGTCTGTATGTCCGTCACGCTTGTCATCAAAATCAATTGTCTCAGAAATTTGAAATTGTTTTATCGAAACTTCATATGCATATATAGTTAGAGAAGGCAGGCAGATATTGAAGCATCCTTGCATTTCTAATAGAATGTCTGTCTATCGGTATGTCGGGAGGAAGGGAAGAGGGGGGACGAGGACATATCATTGAACTTACCGGTCTTTGTTATATCTTTTATATAATTTCTGTAGTTTTTGTTAATTGTCAATTTGACACTGCATGCGTTTGCCATGGAGGTGGGTATAGCCTATTTGTTTAGACAACACTGCATGTTGTATACTGCAATTGGTCTACATTAGAATTTACTATAATCACACTTTGGTGAAGTGTAATTCCGCCGCATCGGAGCACACAGTAAGACGGAAAGCTGTCCAAAGTCTGGATGTAATCTATAAATGTAAACACTATGATCTATGTTTGCTTTCTCTACAATTCCTCTGCTGACTACCAGTAGGGTGTCCATTAACCAGATTACTTGATCACACGTGGTGCAATTCGGGTATTGAAATTAAACTTAGCATTCCTTCCACTACAAAAATATTGCAAAAAACGATTTCAATAGATAAAGGCAAATGGCTTTTCCCTAGACGAGGGGGCTGGCTGTGGATCCAAAACTTTCCGGCCCAACTCTAGTACACATTTGTATTTATTAGTTCCGGCCAATATTATATATGCAAATGAATTTGTCAGTGCATGTGATGGCGTGATGCTATTTATTCGCTGTGGTGAAATGAATTTTCCGGAGCTCTCGGCTTGATTTTCTAGTAGTAAATCAAATTGGGATCGCCTTTTCTTGCGGACACCCCCTGATGAGTCCAAATCTGGACGAAACTAGTTGTGTACTATATTTGGACCGGAAAGTTTGCGATCCACAGCCATCCCCTTGCCTAGGAAAAAGGTATTTGCATTTATTTCATAGAAATTTGATATTTCTTATATGAAAGAATTGGATTAATTTGCTAAAAGGTACATTTTCCCTTGTAGTCATTTATTATCAATTCCAAAGTCAAAATTAAATATTAAACATATTTCCCGAATGTTGAAGAATCCTAACATGCAGTACTTCACGCATTCTACAGTATTTAATCAGATGACTTTTAACCTACATGTACAAATACAATATATGGGACCGATCCACTTTGAAATATTGTTATGTAATAAGAAGACTTAATATGCGACGGTATCACATGTTTATTCCAGTCAGTAGTTGGAATCATTTGAAATACAAGAATGTCATTTTATGAAACTTTCTGTCCCAACACATAGACCAACAGAAACATCCACAGGTATACAGAGATCAACACAAGCAAAACCAAAGTTAGGAAAGGAAGGGACAACACAGATCCTCATTAAAGTATAAAACAAAAAATATATGTATCAGCATTGTTTACCAACAACCACGGACAAAAATGTGTGGAATCACGTGACGAAGATGTCCAAGCAATGTGTGTTAGACACTGGGTGAAATCAATGCCTCGTCAAATTGAAGTAAGTGCTTCTATAGCCGCATATGCTGGACACAATGGCTACCAAATAGTTTAATATGAACTACTGTATATAACAATCTTGTTTATGTGCTTATGATCCATAATGTATTGCCAAATACTGGCAATAAAATGTTTCATAAAAAAACGATTTTTTTATTTAATATGCAAACCTATAATTCTCGTACTGTACCTATAAGATACTGTACATAAAATTTTCTAGTTCTATTGTAGCTTGAATTCAGAACGAAAAAGTCAAAAGTACTCTGCAAAAAATAATGGTTATTCAAATGATTTTTCAAAAGGAAGGGTTTTTCAAAATTCCGCAATAAAAAGTTTTTTTCAAGACGGTTTTCAAGACGCGGACCAGCAGAAATTTGGATCGGGAGGACGTGGTTTGAGCCTACATCTGCCGAAAATCACCGAATTTCCACGATAGACATGAGCTCAATTTTTCATGAATTTTAAATAAGTAGTAGGTGCCGCTAAAACAAATAATAAGCTATATTAAACAGGGGTTTTCGTGAAGAACTATATTCTATAATTTTTTTGTGAAAAACCCTTTTCACAAACCTTTAGAGGGTTTTTCATTAAATGGTTTTACATGAAAAAAACCAAAGGGCTTTCTGTGGGAACCAAAATAACAACATTTCTTTTGGCTATGAAAAACCCTTTTTTGCAGAGTAATGACACCACCAGGGAGGCAGAAAACCTCAATGTGCAATGTCACGGAGTGCCCCTGGACCAAATTGGCAAATTCAAATATTTGGGATCTGTCATTGATCAGACAGCGGAATGTAGCTACGAGATAAGAGCAAGACTATAGGAGCATCATGATCAGCTCTAAGATCCCTTACATCGTTATGGCGAGAAGATCGAGCCCTAGACAAGACAGTCACACTGAAGTTGTCGATGACTCTTCTGTGGCCAATAGCTCTGTACGGCTGTTAAACCTGGACATTGAAGGCTGCCGACGTTATTTAGAATAAGTGCTTTCGAATAGTCTTGCTAAAGAAGCATACTGAGAATAGGCTGGACAGCACATAGAACCAACGAAAAAATCCTGGAATAAATGGCCACGGAAAGAATTCTTCTGAACACCGACAAAAAGCGAAAGCTGAAGTACTTCTTTCAGCCATACGATCAGAGCACAGAACCTCTGCACAGATATTGTTGAAGGCAGAGTTGGCGGAAGACGAAACAGTGGTCGTCCAAGACGACGTTGGGGTGACGATGTTAATGTATATGGACAGGGAAGAAGTTGGGGAGAGGAGTGCAGGACCATCGCGAGAGACCGAAAGAGATGGAGAAGATTGGTGCTGGAGGTGGCAACGATACCCGACCCTCAACTATGAGCATGGGAAAAATCAATCAATAAAAAATCGAATTAAATTTGTATAAATAAAAAATGTTGCCTTTCTAGGTTTCCAAAATTAATAACACTTTGCCCCTACGCTGTTGTTCGCATTTCCTTTTACAATCTACTACGCAGCTAATGTCTGTATGTGTATCGTAATATGTGCCGTTGTGTTTTGTAGATGGGTATATACAATGTACCGTATAATGTGTACAGTGGGGGAGCTCAGGAAGCAGCAGAATTGATGGAAAATTACGACTCAGACAAAAACTTCGCAGTTCTACATATGGCACTGCCGCCTAACAACGGAGATTGTTTTACAGAAGCGAAGAGAATCGTGAAGGGGTGGATAAATTTAAGAAATTGCAGGTGAACTTTAAATGCATTCAACTAGAAGATGAGAAGAGAAGTATGCCGACATTGTCAAACGCCATTTTCCCCTAGATATTAACTATGGAACTTTGCCTCTGATCAACAGGAGACTGAATCCTTCTTTGTAAATCGAGAAATCTGAGCTACTTTTTTTACATTTTTTACTAAATTGAAAACAGGCGTTGTCATAGTAGTTGCTTCGGTATAAAGATAGATAAATCAATTTGCCGCTCTTCCAAAGATAAAAAGAATATTTATTCTGCTGATGTCAATACAATAAATTATAATATTACATATTTTCCACAAATCTGCACAGTGTGCAATCAGGATATTATAAAATTAAACTAAGATTTTCTGAGAAGCCGTGCCGGCAGCTACACATCTAACTTGGACTGAGTCCTCTTCTAGCTTGCACCGACTGGGGTGGAACCGTCACTCCGGGTCACTTGTGGTTCGGTTTGCAATGGCAAACCATCAAATATTCCATGTGCTCTCCTGGAACAAAACCAGTTCGATGAGAGATGACCTATCTCGGTAGGGTAGGGGCAAAAATACCTTGAACTGACATATTGTCTCAGAAGGGATGAGCTGTGGGATTAACATGAAATAAAAGAGGTGAACATATCTGGCAATAGACCATGTCAGACTTTTACCATAACAGTGTCAATGATATACTGTATGTTGTTGTTCACTGGGTCTCGTCAAGGGCGCCGGAGCTCTCTCAGATACGAGTCTACAGACACGGATTCTTCTGAGAGACCGTCCCGGTAGATACATTCGATTTAAGTTGGGCATAATACGTACTGTATAGTGTCTGTGTCACAGAAGGGATGCTAAACCTTTTATTATTACCCAAAGAAGTCTGTGTGATTAACATGCAACAGAGGTGGACACCAGCCGTCACTCAGTGTGGTCCCTAGGACGCCGTGTGTGCGTAGAGTAGAGGCACTGGAGTTACACAATTTTCCCCAATAGAAAGTGATCAAGAGAGATGAGGGTTAGACTCTGCAGGTAATTACGAACCCACTCAATCACAATCTCTAAAATGTTTTAAATACTCCATGGCAACATAACATGGCAGACTACTATCATAACAGCGCCAAAGATGACCAAACAGCACCTGCAAAACATCATTTAATATTGCCTATTTGGTTATCAAGGGATACATTGTTGGTATCAACCTTCTGTGTAAATGTTTGTTAATACAAAAATAGTCGAAGAATAGTCAGATAAAAAAGGAAAGTGCGATGGAGAGATAGAGAAAAGTATAGGAATGGCAAAAGATGCATTCCAGAACATGGGAAGCTATTGATAATGAGAGTACTGGACTGCTATGTAAATCCATCCTTACCTACAGCTTACCTACTGTATATACATATACTGTATGGTAGTAAATGTTGGACAATATCAACTCAAATAGAGAGAAGACTGAAAGCAACAGAAACGGGGGCGGGTAGAGAAAGAACCTTAATGAAATCCATCAGTAAGAGGCAGCTCGAATTGTTAGGGCACATAATGTAAAAAGAAGGCTTAGAAAATCTACATGTAACATTAGCAGGTTGGATAGAGGGAACTAGAAGCAGAGGCAGCCGGCGGCTGACGTATTTGGGAAGTTTATGCAACTGAATGGCAGCACAAGTACTAGATAATGAAAGAGCCAAAGTATCAGATCAAGATATGATAAAGACAACAAGAGATAGAAAGCTGTGGAGAGCCATGATCGCCAACGTCTTCACCGAACACGATTCTTAGAAAGAGAGAGATCAGAGCGATGTATACGTTTATATGCATGTAAATAAAGCTGGTAATTAATTATTACACCGCATCGTTATAATAGTACTCTATGTTCGGTATTAATGGGCTAACAAAGACAAAACTATTTCGAAAATTCTTTTTGAAACTACTGAGAAATGACGCTATGGGTTCCCACACCCCTTCCTCGAGAGCTATAAATCAATATTGAACCAGTTGCAGTGACTTTGTGCTGCTTCTTCAGTTTCCAATCAAACATTTTTGTTGTTTTTCTTCTGCCTTCTTTTCCCTTTTATTTTTGTGGACGCAACCGATTTACGATAATCATTGAGGGAGAGAGAGAGAGAGGAAGGAAGTCTCCATGCCTCGTAGGAAATACAGATCTATATATTTTGATTGAATCAGACTCTCTCCGGAACAAAACAAATATGATCAAGTTAGTCGGTCTCTCCAACTTCCAATTATTTCATTTTTCATAAACGAGACTGAAGAAAATCATATAAATCAATCGATTAATAAAATGAAAGTATATATATATATATACGCAATAATCCGCTGCATTCCTTGAAAATGATCATCCATAGACCAATACTAACAAGACAAATATTATTGTCAGAATTATCGTCAAACAGGCCGGAATAGGAGGGGGGTACCAAGGTACCCTTGGTACAGGGCCCCCCACCGAAAGGGCCCCCCGGAGTTGCAGAATACGACTATCAAAACCAGAGATATTCTCTGATCAAAACTAAATATATTATTCTATATTCACTAGACAATAAATTATTGTCAGAATGGTAGAAACACACCACACACGCATTTACAGTATACATATTTCAAACTCTCTCTCTCTCTCCATGATATAAAAGGAAGTATAGGAATCAGCTGCACATTCTACATTACATTACATTATCCCGTAGCTGTCTGTGACGGTCGTTGGGGCGCCCTTTGCTCATGCACAACA
>JAUYWV010042452.1:0-16354 GCA_032274565.1 Nematoplana nigrocapitula
TTTTATTGAATGTGCTTAGTAATGAAATTGGTCTATAGTTGTGTGGATCTGAATGTGATCCATTTTTAAATATTGGTTTACCTAGTTATTGCAAAATAGGAGCCATAAAAATAGTAAAATGAATTACATGTGTAGAGCACAGAATGAAACACTTGTCCTGCAAAAGGGGCAGATTTCTTCGAGTCTTAGCTCACATTCGTGGCAGACTACATGGCCACAAGGGAAGGCCACTCTATTTGCCCTATTCCCATAGCAAATTTTACACTCCGGATATTCTTCGGGCGTGGTTCTTGACCGGTCATTGTGGTTGACCGACAAGATCGGAAGAGACGACGGCTCCGCCTCCATGTCGTCTTCCGCAGATTCCACTATACAACCTCCTGTAAATGTTAATGTTATACATACAAACAATAATAGTGCATTCAGTCAGTGCATTATGCAACGAAAATGAGGTAATGTTTAGCTCACTCGTTTAATTTTTCATACTCGTGAGATTATCATTACCTCATTTGAGTTCGCATAAGTACTTTATCAAATGATTATTAGTCGAATTGGATTTCTAACCAGGAAATTAACTCAATTACTAAAATGAAATAACAGATTTGCCTGTCGTAATGGGAATTACTTTATGCTCATTCACTATAGCTACAATACATGCGTTTCTAAATTTGAATAGATATGTAGAGATTAGTTTGTCATTACTTTTTTTAGATTAGGAGTATGACTACCGGACTTTCTTACAGTTTTAAAGAAGAGTTGATGAAGTGTAAGAGCTCTTCCAACTACGAGCGCTGGTGGAGACGGTATTCCGAATTCAAGAAGAGAGAAGTCTAAGCATGGAAAATATTGCTAAATTTATGCGAGAATTGAACAAGACAATGAAAGTGTCGTCAATGTGGCAAGCCGCGTAGTGTGTGAATATATATATAAAGTTTAAGTTCGATGCGGACTACATTACAAATCCTATTTTTAAATCGTATATACAAGAAGAAATTGCAGTCTGTCCATTGTCCCCTGAAATAGTCAATTCTGCAAATGACAGACATTGAAAAATATTTTGTCGAGTCTGACAGGTCGAATGAAAATTTGGTGCTGAAAGTGGCAATGATTTGCGGAGTATTTGGAGCCCTAAATAGGGAGCTTAGTACAGGTTTGTAAAACTGTACTTTTGCTAATTACAGTGTCAATATTACATAAAATAATTAGCCGTAGTTTGTATTCCCAATTGACCAGCCATGCTTTGTATTTTCCACGTTTTCCCTAATTTTGTTTGTATTTTCCAGTTTGTTTTCAATTGGGTTTCGTAATGCCGTGACAAAAATTTAGTGGAGTATTGATTAAATTTCAAGTAAAAAATGCGTGAAATCAGACTAATAAGCGTTTGATAAAGTAATATTATGTGTCGCAAAAGTCGTATACATGCGTGATTATTATTCGTCTAAAAATTATGATTTTCATTTTTGTGCTGAATTTTACAAGATAATGCTATATAAAACACTCATAAATTAATTTTGAGATGCTATTAAATTTTATACTTAAGAATATTTTTAGTAAAATAATTAATACTAAAAGATTCGCAAATTTTTTAAACCCACACAATCCAATTTATATAAAATTAAACCAGTATACTTTTTATGTAAATTAAAAATTTGCCTTAGGAGGGGTGTTAAGTTGCATATAATATATTTAATATTTTATGTAAAACTGATTAAATACGTGCTAATCAAACTCTTTACAAAATTGTATGACATACATTAAATAATTTTATATATGCTTATCCAGTTACTGGAAACTATAAAATTTTCTTACTTCCGTGTTCAGTTGAAGAACAGCCGCAATTCCACGTCGTACCAGAAGTACCGGCGCACATACTGTGGCTCCAAATACCGCACACGTCGCAATCAACCCAATCGTCGGTTGGTCCTTGTCCTCTCGGTGCGTTATGTTCATTGCAGAGGAAGCACTCTGAATTTAAATGAATGTAAACAAGTTCCTTTAATTATAATGGATCATTTACATTTTTAATTTAAACTTTTCATACACATAACTAGCGAATATATCCGATTTATGAATTGCACTACTTTGAATCCCATTAAGTTTCTTTCAACATATAAGAGGTAACTGAACTATTAGGAAAAGTAATCAATGACGGTTTTTTTCTTTTTAATATTAATAGTGCAAATCGATATCGGCGATATATTATTTTATACTATACGCTATCATGGTCAATTGTATGTTAACGGTATAAGTATTTAATATATATGGAAGAAAGGTATAAACTTATTTGGATATTATGGAAAAATAGTTTATAATCTGTTAACATAATTAGTACCAGTGACCCGCTGAACTACGCATGCAAGTGTTGTTATTAATAAATCACAACGCGTTCAGTTGCTCAATCGCTCAGCGTGCCTTCAATCGTTCGAGGCTCAATTGCCCAATCTCTCAGCTGCTTTGCAGCGTGCGTTTTATCTAAAGCACAACGCGATGAAATTGAGTAACAGTTGGTGTGCAGCGGGATTCTGGCGCACGCTCGGGGGGTGTCTGCCCACTTGCTTGCGTAATCTTACGAGCAAAGTGAGAGAGAAAATCAATAGATCAGCTAGCTAGTCTGTGTGTGAGTGAGTCATCGCTGGCTCTCTCTCTCTGTCAGAAAACTGACCAATCACACGTATTCTAAGGGTACGCGACCTACCTAGGAATCACGTAGTTCGTTTAATATAATTGATTCTTGCATCCTTATCTATAACAAAATTTAGGACTGTTTACTTTTTTACATGTAGTGAAAAGTTCTAATATATTGTTGTGTAACTATTTAAAATCTCCAATGTTAAAAAGTTGCGGTTAGTTTCTAACTGTAACCGTTTTTGCAGCCATAATATACATGTTTATTTTAAATGCAGTATTGTCGGTCATGGAAGCGCACAATCAAGACTCAAATCGACAACAAATAATACCACTTACGGTATGAAGCGCTCGACGCCTGAGAGTGAGAGTTGCTCGTTAACACGTGAACGTCTGAAAATATATCGTAGTTGTTATTGAATTTACTTTAAAACAAAATTAAAACAATTAAAATATACAGTACAACAACATAGGTAATTGAAAAAACTATTAATACGCATAATACGTATTAAAATGACTGATTACATCTTTAATTTCTTTATCATGTAAATGAAGACATAAGATTATGAGATTATTGTATCTTCAACGTTTTCTATTTCGCATTCAATTTTTACTACTATTTTTATACAATTTTAAATCTCCACGAAAACTGTTCTACGCTCGATTTAAACAATTGATTGTAACATATAGCCAATAATCTTTCCATAACCTTTTTAATTCATGTTTTTATATTCGAACAATTACTTTGATTCAAGTGTTATACCTACTGTATTCATACTTGAATAATATGCTTTATAATAATGATAATCAGCTATTTCAAGTATTTGTTAGTATGGCCGGAATTGAATTTTCAACATTAAGAATGACAGCTAACACTTTTCAGTTATATGATTATTCGTACCTGTTGGAATATCAACGTTGGGAGGAATCGGTAGTTCGCCAGATGAAGTTTCCGGTTCATTAGTGTCTGGAAGTGTAGTAAAATGACTGATTACATACATCATTATTTTCATAACCCTTTCGAATATGTAACGAGAGCGTTCTCGTCATATAGCAGAGTGTTCTAATATGCGCGGTGACGACGGAAAGTTGTTTCGTCATTTTGAGTACACATACTGTAAGTACATATTCCTGGCCAGGATTTGTGCACTCCCTAATCTGCCACGCGCAGTACAGCATATTATTATTATTATAGATACACTCCATAACTTATAGCTCTTTTGTTCATTAGGACTGTTTTTTAAAAAATGGCACATAGATATAACTCCTATTTAGTTTTGTGTTCACTTCAAAACTCTAATGTAAACACGATGAAAAATGAAAACTTACTGTAAGTATAAAATGACAATCAATTACACCATTACTATTCATCTGAAAAATGTGTCAAATAAATGCAATATACCAATTAACATAATGTAAAGAATTGTAATGTGAGTAATTTGTAAAGAAGGAATGATTATTTTAAAGAAGGCATATTACATTGTAAATTTAGACAATAAAACTTGACACAATTATCACAGCTGATCGTTAGTGTTACGAGAACTACGAACAATAATCTCAATAGTTAAAATAATATGCTAAATACAAATAAATACTGATAAAAGGCAAAAAACATCAAATTGAAGAACATTATTAGACACCCCTATATTAAGAATAAGCTTATAAGAGTGTATGAACGAAGTGTATGAAAATATAGAGAGTATACAAGTATACTTTCAATCTAAAAAGGGTATAAATTTTGCACATGCCGTGGATAGTTACTGATCTATGTAATATTTTGTTAAGAAGAAATAAGTATTATTATTTAAAGTGATAATAACTTTTTCTAAATGTCACATGCTTCTTGTGGTATCTTGGCATTAACTGTAAGTGGTTTTAGTGATCCGTTTCTAGCGGGAATCATGATTTTTCTGTTATATTTAAATATGCTACTTCTCTAAAATCGACCCGAAAATACTTGTCGATATCTGTTTCGCTTTCTCCTAGGCTTTTTGCGAGATTTTTGTCACCTATAGATTAGATAGAGTGCCCCCGACGTTGGCTGCTTGGAGCCTTTATGTTGGATTTGGCTGCAGACGAGAAAGAGTGGCGATTTCTACCTGGGATTACACATGTTTTGATTATAACGCCTTTACATTACAGTACATAATACATAATAGCTGTTACATTGGCCTCTTTGTTCGGTTTTACATAACCCAGGCGATACAAAACTTACCAAACATCAATCCAATTGCGCTGTCCAGTCGCCGTTTTGCAGAGGTTTCCGATATGCTCTTAACGAGCAAATCATTATGTATATGGAACTCTCCGTCTCCGATGACAAGCGAACTGACTGTAAATTTGAAGAGAATAACATTTTCAGGACCGTAGGAAGGTTAAACTCAAGGGGTGCATTTTGTGAAAGGAGTGTCATGAAAGACAATGATTTTCTGTTATTACTGATAAATTGAATAGGTAAGAACGTTTTTCAATACAAATATGCTGAAACCGCCGATATTCTAACAAATAGAAATAGAATAGACATTAGTATACATAACTGAAATTAAGAATCGTTCACTAAATAACAATAAACAATTATTCACAAACATTAACTTCTGTAACAATAGCAAAACAAAGCTCAAAAAATTGAATTACTCACAATGACTACTGCCATAAATCTGAAGTGTAAATATTACGTGAAACATAAGCTTGATTATTATTTGGAATGGTAGAAGAAAGAATACAAAAAATCCAATTTATCAAATCTCATTATCTTACATTTAGAATATTTACCATTTAAAAGTCAATAGAAACTGCGCTTTTGAAATATAACTCAGTCAGGGTTCTCTTTCTAAACATGTTGCACAATAGATTATTATAGAAATTTTCAAAACTGAAATTGATTAGGATATTTATTTGTTATAATGATCATGATCATTATATTTGATGTTATAATCGTTGTGAAACTTAGAAATTATAGTTATAGATTTTAAATTTATATTAACATATTTTAAAAAAGAAATTCCTCAATAAGCAAGCAGGGAAGGTTATCTTAAATAGACTAACTTGAATGTTACTAAACCAAACAGTACCTAAAATGTAGTTAAAAATAACATGATTACGATATAATAACGTACCACTGCTGCTCTCAAATGATAAACCACTCCTAACACTCGGGGACTGAGGAGAAGATCTTCAAAATTGAGGACACCTGAGACTCTTGTCCGGTGGTAGATGACAAGCAGCCTTGGGGGTCGAATCCACCTCAGAGTGAGATTCCCCGAGCACTCCTCGGTCAGGCAGCCATTCTCAGATAGTTGCGTAGTCAGACTCTGCTCGATTAAGTGTTCTCCGGATCTGCCGTCTTGCGTAAACTCAGTGACGGGATCCAGTTCCACGACTCTTTCGGACTGACACATTGAGCACAGAAGTAGTACTGTACCTCCATGTTGTGTCTGTGTTGCCCTACATAGCGCCGGTATGGCGATGTCAGCCAAGAAATCCCGGCAGTCCTGTATAGTTCCGAGGGTCCAGTTGAGTTCTCGACAAACTGCTACCTGAAAATATTAAATAAAAAGTGGTCAACACATAACATAAAATTACAACGAATTAACAAGAAGTACCACAGGCGTAATTTTTTTAAAACCTAACTAATTCGTAGGAAATGTTACATTTATAGTTCGTCTACTTTTGACTATATATGACGATACGTGAGATAACAAAAATTTATTTTGGTCTATCAAAAATATTTAACATTAAGTACATATAGCATGTTCGAAACATGAAGTTTTGCATTTCTTTAAACCACAAATTAACAACTTCAAATCAGCCTAAATTAATTAACATTTGTATTATTGTAAAATAGTTTTTTTTTCAGTCAGGCCAGATGTTCTGTTTAGCGGAGGAGTACATTGTTTTATATTGATGGACATATTCTCTATGTCTAGCTCTTTACAAATAATACATACTGAAATAAATTATTACTCAAAAATATTGATTTAATATTTTTAATATTCTCATTTAAATTTCCTTATGAATTTTTTAAATTTATAATTTGCTCAATAAAAAATATTTCATGTATGACAATGTTCAACTAAAGACAACTAATCTGAGAAGCATCTGTATATAATAAACCGCCTACTTTTTACATGTTATTCTACTTACTGCAGCTGCCTGAACAAATTGTCGTGCTTCGGAGGAACTTGATGCAAGGTTTTGAAGAGCAAGACCAACAGATTCGACGGCATTGTTTTCGCCTGACAGATCTGTTGGAAGACCAAAAGAAAATTAATTTATGGGACCGAATGAAATGACATACATTTACTTTAATGTTACATTTTGGAGATTTATACTACCAATGTTTAACTATCATTGCCTTTTTCTTGATATTAATTTAATATGCATAATTAATAATATTATTTTTAACCGTCTTACACCGCATTATTTTTTAAGAAAATTAACATAAAAATATTTTTTTTCAAATATCATATGCAAGGAAATAGACTATAAATCATATCTATAATCTATTTCTATGATATTGATAACATGTTATTTAATATACATAGTATACTACTATAACAATAATTGATGTAGTTGTATAGTTCAAAAAACATTTTACTTGACCTTGTAGCAATACTTTTTAATTAATCTGAATACATTATTCCTAAACATGAACAGGTAATAGTCTTGAGAGATTGTTTCAAGTTTTGCATAATTGCTTGAATATTTAATTTAGCAAAACCTGTATGTCCTACTCATATATTTTTTGGCCTAGTATACCTAATATATACATGTAATTTCATCAGATTATGATATATCTCAAATAATAGACCATTATTGCCAATATATAAAACGACAACAATCAAAGGTTAATTAGCAATGAAAATTATGTTAAATTTTGTAATTCCGGATTTATTTAAATCAATAACTTTTTGCGCAGAGAAAGTGTAGTCATTCATCATTTTACTATTTTACTATAAATAACGTTATACCTCGATGAATACTCCGGGCGAGAGTTGTGTGCGCCAGTGCAGATAAAACCGCATTCAACCAGCAGACATTGTTTCTGTTGGGGAGACCAGGAATTGTACAGCAATCAACCGTGATGGGAGTAACCTGATTATTGAGGTAAGGGAAACAGGAATTAAAATGATTTATAAATAAAAGGAAAATCAGAAACTAGAACTATAAAATTTTTGTTTCATCCCCTCCAGGACAAATAGTATGTTCCAAATTTTATAGTTTTTTTATGAAAATAAGATTATAAAACGATTGTCGATTTTCGAAAACACTTTCATTATATCGATAATTAGTGTTCAATATATAAATGTTATATTGGAAACATTTGGAAAACGTTTACAGTCTACAAACAAACGTTTATATGTAACGTGTAAAAGCTTTACATACTGATGTATGTTATCATACTCAACTGCATGAATATTTATTATTTCAAGCAGTCCTACCTTGTTTCGAGAAGGATTGATTTTATTGGGAATGTGGCCTGAAAAATAGACAATATTAATTAAATTAATTAAAAATTTTACTGGTTACCTGTCAAATCATCTTTATTAAGATGCCTCTGGTTTTCCTAGAGTTTACTTGTTCCCTTTCGTTACGTAATTATATACTTTGTACTAATTGTAAACTCTAAAATAAATTATTATTATTATTATTAAATGTATGATAAATGTATATATTTACATTTATATATTTCGAAGTAACAATGTATGTAGTTATAGATGCATTGGGACATTCGGAGGCGTCGCTAGGTGTATTGCATGCACATCCATCGGGGCCCACCGCATGCGGGGCTCATTTTGATTACATTAAAAATTGGTACCTGTTAAAATTTGAAAAATGAAATTCAGAATCTTCTCTTTTTCATTGTACTTTCCTCTATCTTAAAACTTCCCTGTCTCTTCTGTTGAAACATCAAATCTATATTTAATCTATGGTTTAAATAATTGTAGATAACCAATATTTGTACATAATCCGAATTTCCATTTTATCAGATTATTTTTCAAAATACATTGTTTTCAGAAAAACAGGAGCGGTTATTTAACCAAAATCCGAAGATTAGTCAACTTCAGGCACTTATGCCAACATGCTCTTTTTACTTTAATCACACAGAAACGAGCATTACACTCTTATACATCTGTGCGTCACATAAATAATGATTTTTTCTATAAATCGTATATTCCTAATCGTAGACTTTAGTTATCTTGTCAGTCTATTAATTAGTAGTAAATTTTGTGGCATTTCTTACTAATCTCATCCTAAATTTAAAATATGGGCTTGCGATGAACCATGCGTTCCTCATTGGCTGTTTTAATGTTCGTTTCTAGTGCCGACACTGACTTGATTTGGTGGGACACACTGTTTGTTTAGTGAAGCCTACAGTATATTCACCTGTGCCAAGTTTCTCGATATGCTCATTGGAGGGTTTATTTATGTTTTAAATTAGAAATCTCATGTGAATAAAGGCTATATTTATTTAGATTATGTCAAATTTTGTCTTAATAATTATGGAAAATTGTATTTCCAAATTCAGATTTTTAAATGAAATACCGCATCAAACCAACAATACAAAAATATGCTCTTATCGTGGACAATAAGCTATTAGTATTTTATAAATTACAAATTAATTTTACAATTGAACCTGTTTTTTTAGAATCACTCTTCTTTCCTTTCCAAACATACTTTTTCGATTGAAGTAGAGATTCTCCTTCCCGCGTTTCCTTCCCCGTCGCCACTCTTCCCGGGCATTGCAGGGCACGGACTGGTCCAGTCGCCTTTTTCGCTTTCCTTCAATCCCGATTCGTTTCAACCGACCCCGAACGACTTTTCGTTGCACTTCAGCAAATTTCCGAAGACTCACTCGTTTGCCAGTTGCGCCTCCACCGAGATGACGATTCTTCACCCATCTACAAGATTCAACAAATGTAATAAACATGTAATTTAAATAACCCTAAATGAAATGAGGTCTATTTGAAAACAATGATTATTTGAGTTACTCATTATTGTCTAAATGAATAAAGAAATAATTAAATTTAATCAAGTCTGTAAATCATTATTGTTAAAATGGAATACAAGTTTAATTAATCCGTCTAACTTATAAAAATGAAGAATCTAAAAACACAAACACCCTTTTATTTAAAACTTAGCTTTACCACATCATGCGCGTTTATAGCTATTGTCAAAGGGGGTAAAAAATTGTATAATTTTTGCGACCAAAATTTTCATTTATAATTAACACAAAATCATTAAGGTATTACAAATTCATTTTCATAAAAAATCCATACGTGACATATAGGCCTATGCGATTTATGGCATATTATATTGATTTGCCAGGTAATTCGAGACAGTATGTTGGAGGGGGTGGTGTACGCTGCTCTAAAATTAGATATATTCGACGAAAGCCTGAATCGATAAGCTTTCGCAAAAATTAATGGAAATAGTGTACATACATACATTACCAATAACTCTGTCTCTGTTTAGGTTATTTATGTGTTAAATTTAAAGTCATCGTTTGAATTTCATGAACCTGCAATACCTAAATGTAATACCAATTACTAAATTCCTGACAAGAAATTAAATGTCAGATAAATCGACAAATAAAATAAATAAGACATAGTTTTCTTAAAGGGGGTGCGGTGCAGCTGCACCTACAACCCCTCCCCTGGAATCGCGCGTGCACATATTAGATAAATAAATTACCCACGTATTTCATTCACTTTATAAAATGCAGGTTCGAATTCTTTTCGTTGTTGCTTTACTGTATATATGGGTACATTATGTACAGGTATTTCATACGTACCCAAATGTTATATTTCGTATCTAACATAATTAAGAACATAAATAAATAAAAGACATATTATTTAAAACATGTCAATTTTATTTGCATACTAATAAGTAATGCTAATAAGTATGTAGGTGTTGTTATAAGTGCTGTAGCTTAACCGAGGATGCACTAATATAAAATGAATGAGTAATGATGATTAATGAAATTATAATGACATGTTTAAAACATTTAAAAACTTTTATGCACATTTTATCGAGCCATAATTAGTGCGAAATTGTGTAATGATAAATTGTGTTTTCTACTTGTGTACATACGTTATAATTACAAATAATATATATGAATTACACTTACTTTATGTAACTTTCCACTGCTGCGTTGCACTGGTATCCAAACCCCGTCCCTGTCAACGTTGAATGACCCCAGAAACCATACAGGTGAAGGTAGTTTCGTCGGACATATGCAATTGCCTGCGGTGAATACGTTGCATTGGGTGTCGTTGTGACCGCCGAATTTCGTTCTTTGTTGACGAAAAACGCGAAGAACGGAGAAGACTTTCGTAAGATTTTCCCGGGATGATTTTCTAAGACCGTTTCGTCTTCGTCTTCCACATCGGTTTCCAATACAATCTCCGGTGATAACTGGTCACTTACAGCTTCTAGATTCCTTCTAGCGATGCTGTCTTCTACTGTTATGTAAGCCGTGTCGAAGACAGACACCATGCACCTCCAGATATCACCAGCGCTCTCTAGATCGTCAGCCATCATCAATGATGCGATGCACTGTAGGAAAAATTTCCTGCTGCTTTGAGGGACATCCTTGGTGTTATTCGAAGCACCCTTGATGAAGTGGCTTGAACACGCCGTAATAATAGGTTGCCTTAAAGACTGGCCAGCCCTCAATGCGCAAAAGGTTTCCTCCAGGTAACGCTGAACGGAGCCTTGACCAAACGCTACTGTTGTTGCGTGGAGTAGCACCCACGACATGTCAGTCACTATAATGTTTGGTGGATGTGTTTGAAGGCGTCTCCCATGAATTTTGTTGACATCATTGAACATCTAAAAAACGACGAGAAAGGAATTATAGTGATGGAAACATTCTAGTTAGGGGGAAGTGGTCACCCCTTAGGAAAATATTGCAATATAATTAAAACTGTAGACATAAAGATAAATCACTAAAATAGCAACTTTACACGTATACTACTGACTGAAGACTAATTCATAAAAAATGTATTGGCAGTGCTGTTTCCTTTTTATTTAGACACTTTAGCACACCATATACCCCAAGCTGACGAAGAAAGCATGTATACACTTGCACTCTACAAAATCATTTCTCATAGCAAGACATCTTCTTTTTATTCTCCGTCCGGTGGCGCAAAACGCGCTACGGTGGCCTTCACAATCCCACGCCATTGACCCCGGTGTTGAGCCAGATGTGACGGTCCTGCTGCTCAACGTCCTGTCCATTCCCGAATGTCATCCATCCACGACTTTGATGGGCAACCTTGTCATCTCTTACCTTCCATTGACCCTGGAGGATATCCTTGTCAAATCCTCCTTGACGTATAATCTGTCCAGATTAGTGTCCATTTTTCTTAAGGTCATCAACTTCCGGTAGCTCCAATTCCACTATAATGGTATCCAGCACCCAACGATTCGATCTTCTTTTGGTCCATGATATTTGCCATACTCTTTGATGCGCCCACATCTCAAAGGCATCTATCCTGTGTTGATCTATTTTGCTCACTAGAAACCCATTGCTGCTTCGCTTGCCAAAAACATTGCTGAGCAATTAATTTTTTGCTAAGAGGTTTTCGCACCGCCAGTTACGATGGTCTGATCACTGGGAAACAAACCTTGACTCTGACTCTGATTCTGCGCCTAATGGTGCCTTAGTCGGGATGATAGCGTTAAAAATGAAGAAGAAGATAGCGATGAAACATACATATACATATCCAAGACCTATTTATAAGTAGATATCCCAGGACTCACGACCATATGACGCTATTGCAAGAGATCATTTCCTATAAAAACTAACTAAAATGAACACATTACATATTCATGCAGAATATTATTGTGCATTTATTTATCACCAACAGAAAGGTTACAATAGATAAAAATTCAGACATAGTTGAGAAATTCGGACTGTGATTTTTCGTTTTAAAAACCAGCCGATGACACATCAATAAGCCATAAAAAATGTACATACAGTAGCGCTCTACACTACCATTTAATCTCATATATATATATATATATATTAATAGTAGTGCCAATGTAAGCCATTCATTAATTTAATACCACACTTATTGTAACACAATTTCGTTACCCAGATAAAATATTATGTGAGAAATATGTTATATGAATTTAGGTAAATCAGCACAACGGAATCTATAATTTACTAGAAAGGTTATCAATAATAGTTTGGTAATCAGTTAAACTGGCGATTAAAAATTAACTATACATAAGAGAGAAATCTATATACAATATAGTTTAACATTCGATAGAGTGAACTGGATACACTCAAACTTATCGGGATAGACTGGAAGGATAGAAGACTGTCTTAGCCAAGATATATATATGAATAAAAATGAAGAATTAGAAATAGCAGTGATTGAACAAGGAGTACGACAAGGATGTCGTCTTTCCCACTGTTGTTCTCAATATATGTATACAAAAAGATTGATGATAGAAGCACTAGATCATATACAAGGAATAAAGGTAGGTGGTGAACTAATCAAAGATATCAGATTCGCAGATGATCAATCATTAACTGCAGATACAGAAAAAGGAATACAAACACTATTAGACGACCTGAATAGCACAGCTGCAAAATACAATATGAAATTAAATATAAAGAAATCAAAAATAATGCGGATCTCAAATTCGGGAAATGATACTATGACCATAAAATTAGACAATAAAGGATTAGAACAAGTGAAAAGCTTCAAATACCTAGGTGCAATTATCACATGGGATGGTAGTTGCCATGAGGAATTAAGAACAAGAATTGATATGGCTAAGCAAACCTTTACCAAATGAAGACAATTGCGCACCAAAGGGTGAAACATAGAAACTAAGAAGAAAGTTAAGAATTGGTTTACTGTAGTAGAATATCTGAAAGTTTGTTATATATTGCGACTTATCTTTAACTATTCATATATGTAATATATTATGTGTGATTATACTGTACTGCATAATACTATACTCATTTCTCCTCCTACCTTGAGCAACCAGGCAGTAATCCATTCTGTTGCAGAACTTTCAGTAACGAGATCGCTGATGGAGCAGGCTGGAATGTTGTCCTCTTGAGGCACTACTGCCGTAAACAAAAACATCCTTTTCTTTATGTACATAGCCTTTTTGAAAAGGCCCCCGGTTGCATCCACGTGAATAACCTTGCAATCTTTCCACAGTCTTAATTGTTCGGCGGAGTGGAGTATTAATTTCGCTGGTAGCAAACTTATTTCCTGAAAACAGAAGTATTACATGACAGTAATACATTTCAAATGCTACTTATTTCACTTGTAACAAATTATAAACCACTGTCATTAACCCTTCACTGCCACTTTTTTTGTATAACATTATAGTAGGATTACCGTAGTGTGAGAGCGCGGTTTATAAAGTTAATTGACAAATCGACCATAAGAAAGTCTGAACCCGAAAATTGATAAAGAAAAACGTGCATAAATGAATTTTCGTTTATCTGTAGCATATTGATTTGCCATGCAGCGCATAGAATATCCCTTACATGCATCAAAGTGTTACTTACGCGCTACCATTGATCAACGTAACAAAACTGACAAACATCAAATAAACTTTAAAAAACATACTGAAGAGAAACAGTTTTCAGTTTCAATTTCGTTATTAAGACTCTTAATCTGTATTATATCGTTTCAGCTTTGTAGCTAGCAGATACTCTATAATAATTCAAATTCAGTATTATAGGAGTATGCCGTATATTGATTTTCAATGCAGCAATTGCCAACTGCAGAATTCAATTTCCTGCGAATACTAGAAATCATCTATTGGTATACTTTTTGTGATATTTTCTGCTGTTGGCCTCTCAATTATAAATTTTTCATATCGTGGCTATTTTCCCATGTTATCCATTGGCGTAGCATTTTTTTGAGTCATCAAGCATGCATGCAAGTCCGCCAATTGAGAGTTGGGAGAAAAATAGTGGTCAGACATACATAACATTTCTCTAATTACAGATAGGATGTTGGTTGAAAACTGTTGTTAATCATTTGGCGGCATAACGTTAGGTAACATCGAGCGGCATGTTAATTGTGGAATTTAAAAACTGCTAAATAAATGGAAAAAATTACTGAAACTTTCCAAATCAGTGACAAAACCGATAGATATGCTTACAATATGACATACAATAATTAATTATTTCATATTTCATTTTTTCGAATTTTGATAAGTTTATTAAGTTTATCATATTACTTACACAATTTCAAACAAACACAATTTCCAATTTAGTACAAATAGGTTAAATGAATTGATTTTAACTTGAACAAAATCAAAGCATATCAGGCTAGTTTATAATTATCTGGACGCGTTGCACAAAAACATAAACTTATTATTTCAGTTGGACTTACAAATTAATTGTCGTACAATTATTTCTAAAATACTTTTCATAAAATTAATAAAACTTTCTCTTAGACTAACACTATCTTGTTTTGCTGTTCTACAGTAGGCCTATATAAGGCTAACAATGCATATAAGCATGTACATAAGTACGAAATACCTGGATGTAGCCAGTAACGGGACTATTGTCTGCCGTTTCATCCTTCATTCCCGAAGCGTAATGGAAAAGCGTTCCCGCCTGTACTGGCCAGTCCATGACGTCACCTTGACTTTTATGCTTGCTGTCATGGGCCATCTTCCGAACACTGTTGAGGGTGGGTGCATCCTCGCCGTGCACATCGCAGGCATTTTCATACGATGCTGTGGGACCCTCTCCCCGCTCGATTTCACTTATAACGAAATCCCTAGCAGCTTGAGTCGACCGAGGAGCATGAATGTAATGGGGTGTATGCTCTATGTTGCCCCTTCTACTGAAGTGCATCGGTCGCTCTTCCCCTTCTCCCGGCCATTCCGTGAGCTTTCCATAATAAACGGATTCACAACGTGGTTGTTTACACTTGAGTCGAACACTAAAATAGATGAAAATAAAGTTTTCCATAGAAATTGATAAAATACGTTTTTAACTATGGGCACGGCCAGCAAGGTACTGCGTTCGCAGGACTTCCGGTTTTTCTCTCATTCTTGTCCTGTCGTCAGGGGTGGCGCTATAGAAGTTAATTCTCCGACAAATAGTGGAGATATGCACACCTCCCCGAAAGCATAAATTGACACAACAAATAATATAGTAGTAGTAGAAACGTTCATGGCGTGCCTTTATAGCGGCGTTTATATTTACAATCTAAAATAATGAAATTCTGGATTTGGAATACACTCCAACGAATCTGTCTACGACCTGATTGAGGTCGAGTTGCTTTGTTTGAATGCACGCCAAGAATCAGCAGTGTCAAGCCTCGGATTGCACATCCTACTTCGTAAGTAGTTTTTCACAATGCGCATCGTACTGAAGCTTCTTTCACATGCACAAGGGTACTCAGGGACAGTGCATACAAAAAAGATTAAATGTCAATTTTCATATACAAGTAGGATTACCCATATAGCGTTAGTAATCGCAACATCTGCAGAATTCAAATTTATTGATTTAGCTTTGAATCAATCACCCCACTGTCTGCAGATTCAAATTCCTGAAGCATATTGATTTAGCATCGCAGCAAAACACATGTTTTTTTGGGTATTTTCTGCTGTGGGCCTCTCAATAACAAATTTTGCATCTCGTATCTATTTTCCCCATGTTACCCATTGACGTAGCATTCTTTTGAGTCATCAAGCATGCAAATCCGTCAAGAGAGTTGGGAGAAAAATA
>JAUYWV010042563.1:0-16347 GCA_032274565.1 Nematoplana nigrocapitula
GACATTGCAAATTATTGTATTGATTTTTTTCTACCTCTCCATCAGTAGAGGCCTTCTATCTATTTTAACTAGTGGATTATATCTCTATATATACCGTAGTCTCGCTCAATAGGTACACCAAAAAAGAACTGAAAAATGTATGATCAATTTGACCACACAACATTACATACATTGTAAGTGCCATTAATTATCCGGGGGTGTCCTGCTCCGGTAGGACCTCCTATGGTTTCTCTCTCTCATTAGAGTAAATGATGATGAGATTGAGATTGGAGCAAAGTAATGGAAAATATTGAAAATGGGCAATTTCATCCATATTTCGTTAAATTTGACGTTTTCGAATTGACTTTGAGGAAAGCCTCGAAATACTCAGAGGAAAGTCTCGATGACTCTGAGGAAATCCTAGATGACTCTGAGGAAATCATATATGACTCGGAGGAAAGTCTCGATGATTCTGAGGAAATCCTAGATGACTCTGAGGAAATCATATATGACTCGGAGGAAAGTCTCGATGATTCTGAGGATATAGGTAGCATTTTGGTGCCATACATGGTGTGCTCCCTCTGTGGTCTTACTTTGATACCACATGAAAAACCTTCTACGTAGGTTAGATTGGGGCTGTTGGTCGTTTGTGTTATACTGCGTATCACCCTGCACCCTTGTGGTTTTTTGTATTTCACAAAAAACTGCTAATGGAAAGGGGCAGACCATATAGGTCGCTTAAAAGTCATTTTCATTGATTTGTAGGGGCTATACCGTTATAAGGAGTTAATTAAGGCGCAGTGATTAAGGAATTTATTCTGTATTTAGTACACGTGGTTAGCTGTTAGGTTGTCCGTCGGTGTAAGACCGATAGGTTTTTATTTCATACAGTATACAGAAGTTACGACCTCAGTCAGCGAGTCCATTCGCCAACTGAGCAGCCAATCAGAGAGTGTCTTCTCAATTGCTATTTCTAACCGCTACAGATTCTTGGCGAATAGTGAATGGAAGTCTTCTAGAGACCTAGACTATTGACCAACTCTTGGTTAAGGACAACTCTGCACTGGAAAAAATCCAAAAAAGAGCTCACCTCATCATCTGTGGACCCAGTTGCGAATGTCCAGATTTTGTCTCTCTCAAAGATAGAAGAATAGCCGCCTCCATCAAGCTTCTCCATAAGTGCTCCTCTCCGGATTGCCCTCTATATGATATTTGTCCGGCCAGATCCCATTTTGCTCAAGACAGATTTATCATGCCTCCATGCTCCACCCAACGCCGCCTTGCGTCCTTCTTCCCACAAACAGTTATATTGTCCAACTCACGGTGATTTTGGTGTTTCCCTCCATTTCCCATTTATTATTTGTTAATATTTCATGTCATCTCGTATCGCCTGTTTTTGTTAAAAGGCAATCTGCATGCTTACTGTTTTTGTTCATACTTTCCTGTACCGATTCCCAATTGTACAGGAAATTCTCCCAATAAAATTTATTATTAAGTTTATTATTATTACTAACTAGAGAATTTACCCCGAAACCGGTCTGCAGGTGGATATATGGTCGGGCATGCTATATCTGAAAATAGCATATGCTATTTATTAGATTTATATTATAATTACCAAATGACCAATAGGAAAACATTGTAGAATAAAATTATTTACTTAGACGATTTTATCGTGATTGTAAAATTTTGGAGACAACTTAATCATGTCTTGCTGACACGTCACAATAGCATTGCAGAGCAGTTTGCATTGTTATTTACTTAGAGTAACTGAGATTTATGTGACTACTATCAAATATACTTCTTATAAAATTGTGTTTCTACTCGTTTTTCTCCAGATGACCGAAGCCGAATTGAAGTTGGCAACTACCGAGGACAGATTGGCAGATTCACTGAGAAAATTGGACGATTACAATAAACTGGTAGGTTCCATCGTATATTATCTTACGTTTTCATTATTTTTTCTGTTTATTGAAGATGTATTTCCCAACTCGCATTTCATATTGCCGAAAGGTTGCGCTGCACTTGTCCTTGGAGGAAGGCCATTGTAAATAACTCTAGTTTCACTTACAAGCTCGTCCATATTTCCTTCTTGACAATCAGGAGACGTTTGGTCATTAGTTGCGTATGTTTTCATGAATTGTATACCAACGGAAGGAACACTTACACCGACTTTCCTTCTTCCTACTGTAAAATAATTAACATTAATCTGTCTGTATACTTACACGAATCTTATACCTCCTATATCCTCTACGACATCGACATATCTCAATGTTTTGATCGATATTTTTGTCTGTTTTTATTTTGTTTAAATTTGAAAAAATACATCTCTAACTGCATGCTTCATTTGGTTGTAAACAGTCTATCTAACATATACCTCATCCACATGCTGGAAATGGATAGTAAACAAAAGACTCATCGTTTTAAATAGATGTTTATATTACTTAATAATGATGACAATACTATTTATGTAAGGAAAACATATAAATTAGATATACTGTAACATTGTAACAATTTATAAACTTATGATCGTTAACACGAGTAAAATACATCAGAATGCATTCTTACATGATCAATTTGACAGAATGATGAATAATTATTCTTTCAAAATTCAAATATATACTGCAAATATAACATAAAATGTTTGATTGAGGAAAGCAATCATATTGTCAATTCATCTAGTGTATTCTCGGAAGCTTTTAAATCTAGTGTAAAACCGCGATTTATAAATCATTCAGTTCGACGACATTTAAAATTTAAACAAACAATGCTTAGCTGGTTAACACGAAATAATTTTTAAACCAATTAACACTACATTAATACAAAACAGTCAAGGATAAAATGAATTCAGCAACACAATGTCTTAACGTGGGAATTTCGTGGCAATGCAAATTTTATTCGAGGTACATGCGTCCACCACACACTGCCTGAGAGCGCGGTGTCTATATACTGCCTCGTCTGTGATTGTGACCAGTTTTGCGTATTGTGCACATGGATATTAATCACTTTTAACATCTTATTTTTGTTGTTAGTATTTCTTGGCATCTGTTTATTCTTATTTACGTCTCTGCTTTAATTAAGCATCTGTGCTTAAAATATCGAAAGAAGCGATAAGCTACTTTAGCTAATATTTTCACCAAATATGAGCATAATGCGAATAAGAGAATAATTTTAGTCGAATCAAGCGAAACGTTGTCGTTGTCTTCCTTGCCTAACCACCACCAGGATGACGGTGGACACCGTAGCCACGGAAGCATTGCTCGGCAGACGACACTCCTTCCCGACCAATATGTAGCCAGGAAGAACATTGAAAACCGAGTATTGTGGTCCTTGTTGCAACGTTGTATTATCTTTTTATAAAGAATTACAACTTTTTGTGATTACGCATATTTTCCAATTCTTTAGTAATTATGGTCAAAACTGGCAATTTATTTTTTAAAATTGGTACAACCACTGTGGAGTGAGAGTTTGGCGCAGAGAAATTAACAATCTACGATATGCCGATGACACAATCTTATTGGCAACAAGTAAGTACCGTGACGATCTAGTAAGAGAAAGCGATGCCTCAAATGGGAAGAAGACGAAGGTATTGGTGGCAAGTCGGAAAGAATAAAGGATAAATTTAATCCTTGAAGGTCAGTCTGTTGAACAAGTGAATATTTTTTAAGTTCATTGGGTCCTACAAAACAGTGACAGGTGATTGCCCTCCTGACATCAAGTGCAGTATTGCAAGACACCATCTCGAAAGATAGGAATTTAAGTCGAAATCTCAAAGTAAATGTGATGAAAACACTGATGTGGTCCATGCTCCTGTAGCGATAAGAAGTCACTCGCTATAGCAGAAAACGTATATTGTGTGTTGTGTGTACAAGCGAGAGATATACAGTGTGGTGCAAGAGACAGAAAGAAACACAACTCGGTACGACAACATGAACAACGTTCAGAGCGCAACAATCGCTGAAGTTGGCACTAGGTCAGCTCAAGAGAGACGCTATAGTGTCAAAGCGAGATAACTAATTGTGCGGCCGGGAACAACGGTCTGTGGGCTGGCCGCCACAATTCACTATATGGAGGTGAAAGATGGACAATAAAGAAACAGGATCAATACAAGTTTGAGGCTGTTGAAATGTGGCGCTGGAAACGATTTCTTGGAGTGTCCTGGAGAGAACACCGAAGGAATGATTCCTTCCTGGCAGAGATGTAGGTGAAGAGGCAGTTAATGGGAAAGGTCACAAAGCTGAATCTAGAATATTTTGACATGTCGCCCGAGGAAGGGCTGGTAAGTTGCCATTGGTGATAATGAAAGGCACTATATAGAGAAGGTTAAAGATACAGGGGTGCGCAAGAATGCAATGGAAGGATAAAATCATTGAATGGAGCAGAGGACACACATACCAACAGTGCAATCACATGACATAAGATCGAAGAAAATGGAGAGAAGTGTCCCTCTCATTCCTGGTCATCCTTCGTCTCCCAACCTAGAAAAGGACGGCATCAATGAATGAAGGAGTAACCATAGTTTTTTTTTCAAAGCGTTGCCCTTCCTAGACTTTTGCTACTACACCGTTGTTTACAAGGTGTGTTGTATGTGTTATGATAGTATGACAGGGAAAGCACATGCTGTATTTGCTTTCTGTGCGTATAGATTTTACAGATGAGAGGTCAGGTGAACGATCTAACCCAGACGAATTGTGACAAGGAGAACCGATTGCAAGAGGCCACAGACACAATCAAGCGGTTGATGGGCGATACGGAGGCCTTGACGCACCACGCCACTTCTCAGGAGAATAATGTGGAGAAGTTACAGGTGAATTGATTGTTGGATTTATTAGCAGGTCAATTTCTGTATATATGTTCGATTTTTTGTAATTAATCGATTTTCCGATCTAGTCAATAAATGGAAATTCGAATTTATTTATTGTTTTGTTTATTTTATGGCCACCAGTTTGAAGAGAATGACATCTGGACACTATCAGCTTTGGTCAGCTGGCTTAACTCTGGGCAGTTGACCTCAGAACAGCTGAAGGTAGTCACCTCTCTCTCTTTCTCTCTCTCTCTCTTTCTCTCTCTCTCTCTTTCTCTCTCTATCTCTCTATCTCTTCTCTCTCTCTCTCTCTTCTCCCTCTCTCTCTCTTTCTCTCTCTCTCTCTCTCTCTCTCTCTCTGTGTGTAGTTCAGAATTCGTATAGTCACGCCTGTTCTTTCACTGTTTGCAGGTTTGTAGAAAGATGTAGTATAGAGCTGGTAAATGTTCAGTATTGCTGCTATTCTAGTCTTAGTTGCGTTGCATTTGCTTGATGATATAGTTTCATCTCTGCTAATTTATGTCTTATACTGTTTTATACATCGTTCCTATAAACTATAAAGTAATTGCGCATGTTACTACTTTTCTTAATTATCAGTAATATAGCTATTTCATTTTAAATACAAGTAAAATCATGGTCAAAACTGCTTTGTGTAGAAAAAAGTATTAAAACTTTATTAAAAAAGGTCAACCTTTCTTTAATTTCATTTGGAATTCCTAAAAAGCAAGAAAAATCAAGAAGTACGTATTCTGATTTGAAAAACACCTATTTAAAATGATTGTAATTTCTATTATCCCTATCTGATCTTCATATTTTGCCTGGCTCGTAGATCTCAGTTTTACTTAGTATTTTTGCAGTAGAGTATTAGCCTTTTCAAATTGCTGTGCTGTAGCGTTTATTTGCTATGTATGCATTTTCTATAAGCGCTCTAGTGTTTAGGTAATCACATGCATTGCAGTGTATTCACTCTCTTTCATATTATATTTGCATAATATTTACTCATATACCACTACTTGTAGTGTCACGCTCTATATCCTACTGTAGTACATGTTATTATGTTACCATCATACGTTATTACTGAAGTACAATGATGTGGTTTTCAAGGAGTAAGTAATTCACTGTTGAAAATTTAATCCATTGTTTGATTAAAACTTATACAAATACGTCGATGGATTAAGCCATTAGACTTTACGCAGGTGCGTACGCATCAGGGGAAATCAGGGAATTTCACAAAAATCATAGTCAAGGAATTTGTTTAAATATAAAAAAGAATAAATATAGCGTGTAAAAATTTTATGTGTTGTGAAGACAGCAAATTTTAGGGAGCTTTTTATAAAATCAAATACGTTAAGAGAAAAGGCTCGTGTGATGCAGAAAGATCTCAAGCATTACAAATAAAGTATAGCCTCTTTGTGAAATTTCGAACAACTTTGGCAATTTATATTCTTATCTCATTATTTGTTATTACTGTGTTTGTCAACAACATGTAGAACTTCCGACAATGTAGTACTTGTTATCAGTGATTTACACATTATAATATATGTACATATATTCTCGGCTGTAATTTAATACATTGAGCATTATTAATTTTGGATGACAATACCTTGATATAAAATTGGATCTTTTTATTACTTGAAGAAATATAATTCAGTGAAAATGATCCGGAGAAAAACGTACGAATACTGTTTACGGACTATTGACCTAAATATATAGATTAAGGAGAAACCCTCATACTACTTTTATATTACAGTGCGTCCCGTCTTCCTGCGGAATCGAGCGTAATAAGAATGCCGATACCCTAGCAAAGCAACCGAGGAGTCAATCAAAAGTTTGATGGAACAGAAATGGCTCATCAGAATAAAGCACGGCCATCACTACCAAATTGTCGGTCCTACCCGCCCATCGATCACCAAGATGTGTGTAGCCTTAAAAGATTAGGCGTCACAAGACACATTGACCCCTCGTCCTCCGGACTGGTCACTTCAACAACAATTTACTACTAGACTAAATAAATAGAAATCAGTGGTAGCAACTGATGTCAGTCATTTGTTGTAATTTTGACTTTATTGATCCCCATTTTCGGCCTATTTGCCATGATTCCTCTCAGACTCAACTGGTCCAAGTGAGCCAGGCCCTGGCCGAACGCCAGACCTTCATCCGGCAGATCGAAGCAAGACTGTACGACGCTGGCGAGGAGTCGAGACGCCTGACCGACCTGGTCCAAGGCCGGGAGAGTCAGGTCCGCGGCCTTGAGGCCGAGCTGGCCGATGTGTGGGAGCGCTGTCGTATTGTGGAGGATGAGAGGGGACGAGTTGAAGCTCGACTGCACGGCTTCACCCTGGAGGCTCAGGGGGAAATCGATCTTCACAAGGAGGAGGTGAGTGTCTTTGCGCCTCGCTGCGCAATCAGTACGCTTCATGTTTTTTTTCTAGTTACGAATGCGTGACGACACCATCGCCTCGCTGCGCAATCAGTACGCCCACTTGCTCGAGAATCAGGCTATGCTGGAAGATCGAGTCAACGAGCGCGAGAGAGCGTTGGATCATAGCCGTCGGGAGCTCCCCAGCACTCTGGCCAACCTCGAACGCACCAAAGAGGATCTGGCCAAGTGTCAGGAGGAGCTATCGGCGAAGGACACCTCGACGAAAAAGGTTGTCAAGAACTCGAAACGTTTCGAGGATCAAGTTAGCGTCTTGGAGAAGCAGCTCTCAGAGGAGCGCCTTGTGGGGAGTGAAGCGAAGAAAACGGCAGAATCGACGTACAAAATCAAAGACAGTCTCGAGCGTGAATGCAGTGAATTGCATAACCAAGGCAAACAGCTGGTTGAAAAGGTGATAACTTGTGTTTTAAAAAACAAATATTGTACGAGTATTTAGAGAATTATTTATCTCTGCTCGTCTGTCTGCAAATTGTACCCTCTATGAGATACTGTATGTAGGTATTTCATGTAGGCGAAAGTTAAAAGTGTATAATAAACCTCAAACTAGAATATATCAGCTTAGGTTTCACGCTTTAATTGATAAAAACTAGATTAATATTAAATTTGTAATGTGGTAAATTCATAGAAATCGGATTCCGCGGCATAGCTATTTTATATTTTATATTTTTGATTAAAATAGCTGTGCCGCGGAATCTGATTTCTATGGGTAATTTATACTAAACACGTCCGTTAGCTTGCAATGTAAACAAATACATATTACTTACTTGCAATACATGTTCAAGTCGAATACTGTCGCGTTCGCGGAATGTTGACGCGCAGTTGCTTTTAAGCGGAGCAGTGCGTGTATCCTTTCTTCGTTTGGACGCACTCTCATTCTCTTGGCATCTCGTGATTAATCACTTTATAATTTCTATCTATTTCCTTCTAAGTATGTTTGTATAATCATTAGATATCAAATAAATCAATAAATCAATAATAGGAAATGTAATGTGACTGTGTGCTCAGTGGGGATTGCACTGCGACGTAAGTTGTTCTTTTCTCCCCGAAATTTCGATAAGAACAGGTATAAAAGTGACACATAGTTTTTGATAGTCTCAAAAGAGACTCAAACGGAACCTGTGGCATCCATACGAATGAAAATTAAAAACACTGTTCATGCCCTAACCCGCCATTCTAAGTATGGCCCTCATTTGACCACGTCTCACTTTGCGGGATCTATGATAGGCCGCCGTTCGTGCCTCGACGCACAGGCGATCTCTAGGCCATCTCGGATATAGATCAAGAGATTAACTAGTAGGACTGCACCTCAGATACATGTCCACTGACACGGATTCCTCTGAGAGGCCGTGCCGGCAGATACGTCTAACTTGGGCATACATAGTGTCTCTGCTGGGATACGAAATAGTTTAATATCGTCAAGAGGTGGACACACCAGCCCACACCCAAGCTATACCCAAACTTTCTACAGTCTTATGGGCCTCAGAAGAGTGATCGCATTTAACGAAAAAGGTCTATTTCAGAGAACACCACACACTTATGCCCAGACCACTCAGATTGGCCCGCAGGACACCGTGTGCGTCGAGGCACTATATGAAGGTTACACGATTTCTCCACGAAGGGCTGATCAAATGAGGTGATGGTTATAGTCTGCATGGATTTACCAACTTACTTAATTCCAATCTCAAAGATGTTGCAGCGCATATATCTGGTTGGGCGTCATGATGTTAAACTATCTGATCCCTGTGTAGTTGGGTGTCCGCCAACGTAGATGATTTGAGTTTCAACCAGAAGCTGCCGTAATGTCCGCAGCAACAGCGTGATTCTGGTGATACAAAGTTCCCTTCCATCTTTTGGCATTGGCATCATTTTGTTGCAGCATATTGATTCTATTGCTCATTTTACGCTTGGTTGTACTCGAATAATTTTGTCTTCTGTAGATTCTGTAGATACCTTCATTATTTTTTGGATTCTCTCTTTTTTGATCTTGTACACGTCTATAGTCTTTCTTCGTAATATCACTTTTTCTGTTGGCATTCAATCAAGTTTACACTGAACTGCACGCTTTCAGTCTACGAGTCTAATTAATGAACGAAGGCATTTGTACGGCATTCTTAGAACTCACTGCATGGCACAGCATTAGCGTGCCATGCCATATTTTCTCTTCTCCACTGCTTGCGTCAAATGCGACGGCATTGGGCCTCAGTGAGCAATGATCGTCAATGCGAGACGGGGTATTTAAATCGTCCATAGCGCGTCCCTCTGTCAATCGAGTCTCATTGATACATAGAGCACTGCTGACTCTATGCGTTTGAATCAGTGGAATTGGACTGGCTTGTATGAATTATTCAAATCCGAGGTGCCTCGACGTTGCCAACGCGAATCAGATCGTCGCCTTTCGAAGTCGAAGCAGCAGTTCCCCGCCTAATCTTCAGCTGTGTACCAGGGCCAGCTGCTCGGACGGCCCCACCACGACCGCTGTCGAGTTTGGCAATCAGACAGTGTTCCACATTCAAATCCGTCGTCGCCATGGCAACCAATCGTCGAGTCCGCTGCTCCTTCGGAGCAAGCCGGAAGATGTGAAGACGACCCAGCAGAAGGTGAATCCTCAGGTGCTGGACAACATGAAGGGAACGGTTTACATTGTGAAAATATGTCGCGCTTATCCCGCTTCGCTAACCACCACCACTACCACCACCAAAATGAGGCCAAAGGTGGCCTCATCTGGGTTCTCTGTCTCCTGCTCCTCCGATGTACATCACATGACTGTCAACTGCGACATTTCGCATTCTTCTCGACACCTACATCAGAATATACTGCAGCGCGAGTCCCTGTTTGGGCTAGCTGGGTTGGCGGTGCATAGGTTTCTTTCTCGGAAGTGTAGCACCAGCCTGGACAGGCAGCAGCAGCAGTCCGCTCGCCGCTATACCTCTTCGTTGCATTTTCAGGTCAATCAGAGGGACGAGCTGCTGCAGAAATTGAGCGTGGAGACGAACAAATTGAAGAACAAGTACAAGGAGAAGCTGACGGAGGTAAGCTAGCAGCAGTATAAACTCTCCAAATACACTGCAACGTGAGTGAAATATGAATGCGAAAACTCAACTTGAAAACTCCTCAAAGCTATTGTAATTGTAAAACATTTCCTCCTTGGTTAGTAAAGAGCTCCTGAAAATTTCGGCAGAGCTTTGGTCTGTCCATAGCTGTTGAGGCAATTTGTGTCTCTTCCAATTCGTCATTCATTTTTACGCTATCTTAAATATGTATTTAAAATTGTTGAAGAGCTCTTACAATTTCGAGGACCTAGCCACCAACTAAGGTGCGCTCAAGCCACTCTGGTCTTCAACCTTCCTGTGCACTTCTCTTTTTTGGTCGCCAGTAGTAAGAGTTTGCTTAACTTTAGGTCATCTGGTTTGCCCTCGGCAGAAAAAAACAATCAATTTGTTCATCTGCCCCTAACTTCAACCCTAAGCATTCTTTACCATCTTCCTAACTAACACCTGCTTAATTCTTCTAGGCCAACTGAGCATGCTTAGTTTTAACTCACTTGCTAAAATTACTTTAAAATCATAATACGCTACTCATTCTACTTATTCCGATGAGAGAAGGGATTGATTTAGAGCTCCTACTAATACTGTCGTCCTTTGCTAAAGTCTCTTTTGCCGTCTACTGATGTGCACAGGTTATCCCAGCGCTGCTTTCTTTTTCTCTGGCTGTTTTTTCAAGATCACCAGATTCCACTTAGCTTAGTTGTACAATAGAAAAACCTGAACTTGTTGTTGTACAATATAAAAACCTGAACTTGTTGTTGTACAATAGAAAAACCTGAACTTGTTGTTGTACAATAGAAAAACCTGAAAAAGTTGTTGTACAATAAAAAAAACTGAAAAAGTTGTTGTACAATAGAAAAACCTGAACTTGTTGTTGTACAATAGAAAAACCTGAACTTGTTGTTATACAATAGAAAAACCTGAACTTGTTGTTGTTTTCTGCATCGGTATGACAAATTTTATAATCCTGACATCTCAGATATCGTCTTCAGTTATTTGGCCAATCTCACGAGGCAACATCCAAGGGGGAAGCGGAAGTCAGATTTACACTATAGCTGTATTGAGCGGATATTTTGACGTGTTTTGCATTAGTTTTTGTTTATGATATCTAGTCGACGAGATTATGATATTGTATTCAATATACCATGTCTATATGGTATTTTATATATTTTATTTATAAAAATATCAGTTTCTCAATTAAGTTTCCATATTTTTCGCATTTTCTTTTTGCGCGCAGATATTGCTCTGCTGATGACTACTATGCTATTGGTTGTGCGTGTGTAACTAACTTTCAGGTTCAGAAACAGACAGAAACCATCCGCAGTCTCCAAGAGGCTCTGGCTAATGGTCATTCCGACGTACAGATTGTGCGAAGACAATACGAAGATGAGGTAGATATGGACGCTGTTATAAAGTGTAGACTAAATTCTATCGCATAACTTCTAATCTGCGCTTTAAATGGCTATTTAGTTATTTCCATTGTCATTTGATTATCTACTTGGTAAAGTGTGCCGAGGAAGGTCATGTTCTCTTACCACTGAGAGATTGATAAATGCCTTGAACAAAGAACAATCGTGATAAAAGAGTCCAATTGACGCACACAGAATCGCACTGGGATTATCTTTAATTAACCATTTTTATCAGCTGTTCCTCATCCTAAACATGTATAATATATTATTTCAAGTGAGATGCATTTGCAATTCTTTATTTACAAATGTATGACTTTGTGTTTTTAACGTTTAGTTATTTCTAAATATTTTCTAATAAATGACTAATGGATAGCGAAGTGTATCTAACTTGACAACAAACACTGCAAAGAACCTACGTATTTCCATGGCCATTTACAAAATCGATAAAAAGTACAGGCAACACGCTAAGCAGTAAAATAAACAGACCAATCAAATTCAAGCAGATAATTTTGCTAAAGCTGTTCTCTGGAAAAATAGGCAATTCTTATTAGACGGCGTATACAATGAGTCCTCATTTTTGATAAATTGTTTACATTGCATTTGTTAGTTTTGTGTATTATATTTTCGCGAATTTCTCACATGCTGTTCTCTTTTTTACTAAACATTTCAAACTTTCTCATTAATTCATTAATCACTTGTCTCTGATTCTCTGTTCTCAGTTATGCCACAAAGACAAGACCATTCGTCAACTGGAAGAAGAGCTGTTGGAATCGCAGAATAAATACACGGATTGTTACAATGAAGTAGGACCCTATCGCTTGACTTTAAAATGATTATTTCCTTGTTTTTTTATCGGATTTACTTACCGTGTCGTCTCATAAAAAGAAACTACGAAATGAGTGTCAATTGACTAAGAATAATTCTAAGATCGGTGTTAAACGAATAATTTCATGTAGAAAAGGCTTGCATTTTCGGCATACTCTACTATTTCTATGGTGACTTTAGCATCGCGATAGAGAGAGGGCTAAGACGTCGGCGTTTGAATTAATCTGGCGTTATCAATGAAATATGAAGGTTTAGAAGCGGTTAGTTAACGTAATATCTATATGGTTTCTCTAATGCAGTTTTCGTTTTGATTAATTCATGCTTGTGAATCGTTGGTGGATGGTGCAGTTGATGCTGACGGACGACAAAATGACTCGTCTGAAGGAGGAGAAGACCAGTCTGAGCACGAATCTATCTGAGAGCGTCAAAGAGATCCACCATCTACGCTCGACGATGGAACAGTTGGAGGTCGAGTACAGCATGGTCTCCGAGAAACTCCTGACCAGCCAATCCGAGGTGGCCAGCAGAGACCAGGCCCTAATTCGGGACCGGTCCGACCTGGACACGGCCCGACAGCAGGCCTGCGAGGCGGAGGAGGAGGTGGCGATGAAAGAGGAGAGCATTCGACGACTGCGCAACCGCGTTGAGGAATTGGAGCGGGAGATGGAGGCGATGAGGGAGGAATTGGAGGACAAAGAGTGCCTGATGGAGCAAGGAGACAGATCGCTTCAGAGTCTTCAGTGCGATTACCAGCAGGCGCTAGAAGTGAGTCAGTTAGTTGTGTGGCAGCCATTTACCTGCCTGAGCAGGATACCACCGCCACGAGAAGGCGGCAAAATACTGCATTCACCGGGGCATCTTATGTTTTTTCTCTCTCTTCTCATTTTTCTTCCTTTCCTCTCTATCTCTCTTTTCACTCTCGTTGCCCTCTCTTTCCTGTTTCTTATCTCTTCACTCTTTCTCTGCCCCCATCTCATTCCTGTCATTTTCCTCTCTCACAAAATATTTTCTCTTCATTTTCTTTTTTTTCTTAACCTCTCTTTTCTCTTGAATTTCAAGAATATTTATATTATTTCCGTTGTACGTATAGTCAATAATTTATATCCTATTTACAATAATCTGAAAATTATTCACGCAAATTTGAAAAGTCTGACGTAATCACCAAACGCATAATCACGTTATATAATTTCGGCATACTCATCCATCATATAGTTACAGTAATATAATTATCACTTGGAACGGAAACTGAAAGCAGATCATTTTGTTCTTCTTTCTGAAACACTTCTCTACACCCGCAGCTGTAGTTTGCCTAATTATTAGCATTTGTTTTGTATTAGTATACCAAACATTATATGTTTAATCAGTATATTTTATTTTGGATTTCTCAGAACGAGACAGAACCATTCGATGTACTGAAGGTGATACGTTTCCTCTGTATTTACTCATTTATTCTCATTGACGTTGGTTGTAACACCTCAGCATGTTTCCAAATTGGTATTTTGATTTATATATATGAATTATTCTAATTCTGGTATTTTCTGAAGATTTTTGTGTACACTATATTCATCTACAGTGCGTCTCAAAGTCACGCCTCATAGGAAAAGCGTTCAAAAATGAATAATTAACCATTTTTTCGACGCGGAATATTTCTTGTAAGTATTTTTGCTGAGTACATTTCCAGCATTGATGGAGCACTGATTCCTGGTCATGTCGAAAGATCCCGCGTCCATCTACTTAGTACATTGTTTCAACAATCCGCTGAACAGTAGGGGTAAGGTTTTTTGCAACCGAAACTGAGTGGGTGGGTCACGTGATGTGATTGACCTTGGCTTTCTTATGACGTGGCGCGCTCTGATTAGCTGATATACTTCCAGAACGATGATATGGCACTCCCTCATTGGTCTCATTCTACATCTCCGGGGTTTTCCCAGTCTACATAGTCTATGCGGTTGCCGGAGCGAGTCACCCTTCTCCACTTGACTTTGTCGTTTGTGTCTTCCGCAGCTTCATTGCCTTCATGTCATTTTTACTTTCTACTCTTTCTCTTCCCGATCTTCATCCTCAGAATCCTTTTACCACGTTTGCTTTCTCTCTCCTTAATATATTGTGGCTATACCATCGCAGTCGGGTCTCTCTTAGCTTCTGTTTGCAGATCCACGTCTCGTGTGTTTTTTTATCTCCTCATGCCTCCATCTATCCCTCTTGATCAGACCCAGGGAGAATCCCCAGTTGTCTTTCTTGGCGTTTCGCAGCGCTACTGCTTTCAGTCCATAGAAGATGGGGGGTCGCACCATCACCTTGTATAACCCCCTTCCTTTCACACTAGCACGTGCGTTCATGTCACACAACAAAGAACTATGTAAAGCTAGTACAGGAAATGTACCCCGGCTGCTCAAAGCGGATCGGATGCTCAGTTGGATTAAGCGAGGTGAAAGTGATAGGTCAAGGCGTCCCTGGCAACCACAAACTAGGTCGTTTCCAGGTTCAGCGTCAACAAAATCCCTACTACTATTACCAAATGTGCATAAATTTTAATCGATAATTACTAATAGTATTTTTACTGTTTTTCATATGATGCGACACTTTTGAAACTCCCTGTACAATTATACTTGCACCTTATCACTATTATTGTTCGTTCTTCTTAAACTTGACATGTGTATAACAAAAAGGGTGTTAAATGCTAGTTAAAGGTTAATTTTGCCGCGATTTCCTCAGAATATATTCTCAATATCGTCTGCGCAGCAATGGGTTGGACAAGAAACACTGCCCCATTGGTTGGAAAAATAAGATTAATAATAAGAATAGCACATTTATGATACCTCCAGTGATTGAATATTTAAACTTTTGAGAAACATGTCCCATTGTGACTTGGGGAGAAAATGTGTGCTATTTACAGTATATAAATTGATTCACTTTTGATTTATTCATTTATAACACATACATTGGTACGTCATAGGTACGTCATCATAACGAGAAAACCATATAAATCGAGCCTTTCATCGTTTTGCCATCATGCTTGGAAGATATTCATGCAAGCAAACAATTTTGGACAAACATACTGTATCTTTCAAGGAAAAGTCTGATAATGTGATATGAAATTTAAAGTTTATATAATATGGAAATTTGAGGTAAACTGTTTAAATATAATATATACATTTTCACATTATGATAAAGGTTAACTTGTATACTTCATTTCTACAGAGCCTAACTTGGATCGCAATTTGATATTAAAAAAATTATCCAGAAAAATCGATCACACTTATAGTTTTTAATTGAAAATTATCTCATCATCTTGGACGTGTTTCAGTTGTTTAGAAATTGCTCATAATGTATGCGTATTCGTATAAACCCACGCCTGTTTTATCATATTCGTGCCTCATTTTCTAAATGTCGTCTTTGTACTTTAATTTGTGTAGATTGCTTATGGAATATTTACCCATTGGGGATCTCTCGCTCAAGGACAATGCACACTTTCTTCGTGTGTCTAATCTTGTCTATAGGGGAGCATTTGCTTTGGATGTACCAAGCTGAGTACGTGCGAGCAGTTGCTGCCGCGGTGGTTGATGGAGCTAGCCAATAGTTTAGACAGCAGTCGGCCTAAATCTAAAGCTACTCAACTTCTTCTTTGGATGTCACCTTCTTCCTAGAAGGTTGCCTGCCATGGATCGTCACACCCTTCAGTCCTGTCCGCCCGTACAGCTTAGTAGTATACTACAGCTACACTCTACCCCAGCAGCCATGCGTGACGAAGCCACTCCCCACCCCCCTGACGCGCTGGAACACGTTTCGTGATGACTCACCCTTCGCTCTACCCCAGCAGTCAGGCGGACTATAGTACGTGTTAACATG
>JAUYWV010042674.1:0-14437 GCA_032274565.1 Nematoplana nigrocapitula
CACTATAGCACACTCCTAAAGTATATTTCAAGAGGGGGAGGGCGAACTCGCCCCCCCCCCCCCCGGTACCTGGCTGCGTTAAATAGCCCGGTATAGGGTTAAACAGTCTAAATTTATGGGACACCCGGTACAACTACATTTACTGTACTGTACTTTTGGCCTATACTACAAATGATGATCTGTGTTCCAGTCTTTGGTTTGCTACTCAATTGGGTTTATCTTTATGCTGTATGTGTGGATGTTTCTGTTGGTCTGTGTGTCTGGACAAAAGTGTCACAAAATAGCTCGATCGATTGTCTTTCAAATGATTATCCAACTACTTGACCGGGCGAGTTGGTGACTGGGATCAATATTTGAAACCGTCAAATATTAATTTTGTTGTTGTAGGACAAAGGCGTACGCAAACACAAACTGTATGTAGTATTTCATTAAAATATGCGAAATAAATTTTCGCCTGATTTTACAATTTGCTCAGCTAAACGTGTATGGGAAAAAGTATTTTCACTTTGACCGGAGTTTCCAATGATCATTACAAAAAGCGGGGAAGGTGTTCTGAGCTTCGTTCTTTGATGACAGAGACAACTGGGGTTAGGGTAAGAACCCTTTACACAAATCAGAGTATCTTCGTGGGAATCAGGGGGCCTAAAGGCAATGAGGAATATGCGTCTATACTTGATGGGATATTGAGTTTGAGTGTTGAGATTAAGGTGATTAGGTGTGAGAATAGGTAGTGATAGAAGTAGCTAGGGAGAAGGAATATATGACACGTTAAAAGATGCTTTTTTCCGTGAGTACGTTGCCCAGGTAGACGGCTTTCAGTTTTATAATTTGTTTTATTTTACAAGACCCATACTCAGCATGCAGTGTACATATGTATCGCGTCCCATTCTGCTCTACCTGGCAAATAAATTCGCCTCCCAATCGCCCATCCTCTTCTTCATTCACAGGAAGGAGCGCTGATGAAACGCCAAACAGTGTTTCTCCCTGGCGACACTCCGATGTTGGCCTGTCTCAGACCTTCAGCTGTGTTCGCAGATGTAGTCGAAGACCTGTGCACCCAATTCGGAATTACTTCATCGCGAGAGAAGGGCGAATTTGGTGTTTTCTACACGGTGGAAGGTATATGAAGGGGATATTTGCATTTATGGTATAAGTAGTAAGGCGAAGTTTCGTTCTGGATCACGAACCCTCTTTCTGGTGGTGGGGATTGCCCTGCTCCTCCGGGTAAACTGTTGCATTCCTAGCGACCCTTCTCGGTTTCTCTCTCTCTTTCCTTTCTCTCTCTCTCCTATATTTTATCTTTCTCTCTCTTCCATCCTTTATTTCTTTATATATCTTTTCTTTCCTCTTTTTTTATTTCTCGCATTTCTCTCTAACATACTCTTTTCTTTATTCCCCCCTCTCTCTCCGATTTATATTCTCTCTTCTCTCTCTCTTCTCTCCCTTTTCTCTCCTCTGCTCTTCCTTTTGCTCTTTTTATACTCTTTCATCTGTCTCTATTCCCTTTCTCCTTTATTTTCTATCTTGGTTATTTCCTCTTTTTCTTTTCTTTTTATTTCATCTCTCTCACACTCTTTTCTTCTATGTTTTCTCTCGCTTTCACTCTCTTTCCTCCACTTTCATCTATCTCTCTTCTTTTCTCTTTCTCTTTTTTTCGGGGAGATTGGGGCGCTGACGCGTCGGATTAAAAATGACCACTTTGGAGATGTTGATTGGCCTGAATGTATATACCACCCTCTGGGTTGATATTCAGTCGTTCATATCGATTTGTTTTCCTCTCCACATATTGCCTCCTCTCAGACGGGGAATTGCACCCTTTGAAATCCACTGTCTACGTGTTCGACGTGTCCACTCGATTGGAAGAAACCGGGATGGAGTACTATTTCTTCTTCTGCCGGACCAGTTGGGCACAGCCCTTGCGCTTAGAGGCTCGTGAACAGGTCTACCGAGACTTCCTCTTCCTTCAGGTAACACAGTTTGGCTACCAGAATGGGTTTTGACATGTGGGAGACCAGTTGGTGTTTGTTTGGTCTGCTTTCATTTATGCCTTGTATTGCTCGGTCATTTACAAAATTTGTTGCCTCGACGTGTGGTTTCAATGATACTATTAATGACAGCTTAAATAAAATCACACCCGAATTAATAATGAAAATACATTGTCGATTTGAGTATGAGAGTAAACAACGGCTGATCATTTTACTGACTTTCATAATTTACTGTCCTATGGACTTAGTTAGTTTTCAACTTTATTTGTTTTATGGAAAAAAATCATTTGTAGAAGGTGTGTGGTTGCTTAAATATAATATTGGATAGAAGCCTGGAATTGGACAATCAACTACAGTATACAGTATGTTACATTGATTTTGATAAAGCGTTCGACCGAATCAACCGGAACATCTTAATGGATGCACTCAAACTTATTGGGATAGACTGGAAGGATAGAAGACTTATCCAAGATCTATATATGAATCAAAATGCTACCATCAAGGTAGAAAATGAAAAATCAGAACCAGCAGTGATTGGACAAGGAGTAAGACAAGGAAGTCTTCTCTCCCCACTGTTGTTCTCAATATATACAGAGAGAATTATGATTGAAGCACTGGATCATATAGAAGAAGGAATAAAAGTTGGAGTGAACTAATCAAAGATATCAGATTCGCAGATGATCAAATAGTGGAACAAATTGTAAACTTATTGTTGAAACGTATGTAACTACTATTAGTAGTGTTGTTATCAAATAAGCTGTAAACACACTAATCATTCTAAAGGGTACGCTATACTGTACAAAATGTAACGGCAAAGTATTGTTCATTGTTTCTGTGTCAGATTACCGATCCATTCTCCTACTATTCAACCGGGCATTGGATTGCTGCGAACAATGGAGCCTTGACGACCGAACAAATTGTAGGTAGTCAGGGAGGGGTGTGCACACGGCGAGGATGGGCTGTAATAATACACATAATAATCGCCTTTTCTCAGCAAAATCAACTCCACGGATTATAAATTAGTGACAAAGTGACGAAAATGGAAGCGCAAGTCTGAAAGACTCAAAATGCAGTGATTTATTTTATCAGTTTCATCGTTGAACCTGAAAGCGGAACCTGTGGCTCACATAGCGTTGGTTTAATAACGACAGTGCGCTGTGCGAGGGTTTGGCAGTCTAATTCGCGGAATGTTAATTTTAAGACGAGCAGTGCGTTGTGTCGTTTCTTTGTTTCGATGCACACTCTTTCTCTTGGCATCACGTGACTGGGAGCAATTAGTTGAATTTATTTTCTTTGGCATTTTGTCGCGAATTACAACCACTATGTCAACTTTATAATTTCAATGTATTTCATTTTCTAAGATTGTACAACATTCTGTCGCTATGTGTAATTCAACTTCTTCCCAATTGTAAAGTGGTATTTAAACATTAGTTATCGTTTTTTTAAAAAAATTATGCATATTGAAGAGAGACCGTGAGTTGAATGTAATTGTTAATGAAATTAATTAAAAAAATTGGTAATAAAAACAAAACATATTTTAATTTGCATTGAACATACAGTATATATACTCTATATTTGTGATTATCTGAACTGTTATCATTTCCTGATCTTACAGAACCTGTTGTGTCGCTTGGCCGCTCTCAAACATCGCGCAATGAAGAACCCTTCCCCACCAGTTCTGTAAGTTGTGATTTCAGATGCTTTCCATTACCAAATCGTACAATGTGACGAGTGAGAATGTTTAGACGTCGAGGAAACATGTAGTCGGGATGTCTGAAAGGATTCGTTGTTATTGTAGTTTTTGGTCGCAGGGAGGCGTTAGCCGCCCAGCCATACATAGGCCAGAGAGAGGGAAACGAGAGAGAAAGTGAGACAAAAAGATAGAAAGAGTGGACAGAAAAGAGAAAGTGAAAAGAATGAAGAAAGAGAGAGAAAAAAGAAAACCATCTCAGTCTCTTTTATATACAATTTTTCTCTCTTCTCTCCATTCTATTTCTCTCTTACACACTCTTTCCTCTCTTTTTCTCCCCTTATCTTTCTTCTTGGCCTTTGAAGAAAAAAGAGTGAGAAGAAGAAAGTTAGAAGAGTGAAAATCGTAGGATGTCTCAGGGGACCAGGACTTCGTCTGCCGAAGCAGGACATGCCCACCACGAGAAGGCGTTTGCATGGGGCATGCGTCAAATTGGGAAAGTTTTGTATTATCAACTACTTATATAATTTATTTGTTTCAATTTTGAAAGACTATACAGTGTAGTAGTTTTACGCTTGTCGATTTCGAATTTGTTATGGTACTATTATACCTGCTTTTGAATTTCACGTTTTTGTTAATTACCAGTCATAATTTTATTTTTCTTCCAATGCGCTATCTCACATTTGTGGAAGAATTTTGCTAAATTTTCTCCATTTGACAGAAATCCATGTTCAATATAATTTTAGGGTGACCCTTAACGAATGCCTCCCTCGTGGCGTTATGCAACTGGCGAACGCAACAACCGAAGATTGGTTACAGAGAGTGCGACAGGTATTCACTCGTCTTTCTGCTCAAACTCCGATTGAAGCCCAGCTGGCGTTTACGGGTCGGTTCATAATCGTATCTGTTTGTAAATTGTAATATCGTCAATTAAGTTACACTGCCATATCAGTATCAGTACTGTCAGATTGTCTATATATTTTATCGCTTCCTAAATACCAAGTGTATGTTGTCACATTTATGGATTGCTTATAAGAGGCCTAACAAGGCAATTTTGATGTACTACCCACTGCATTTCAGTTGTTTTTGCCCCCCCCCTACATGTCGAGTTCACGTAACATCTCGTGCTCCTTATTCAGTAGGGCGAGATGATTTAGTCTCCCTTGTCCCATAGTTCTTTGCTGTTCATTCTTAACTCTCGTGAGCTTGGAAAACGAGCTCTCTCCAAACAATTTGTCACCATCAAGCACAGATATATGCGGTGAGCAATTTCAATGTTCGGAAAACAATGCTGAAGATTATTGTCTGTTATCAGTCTGTAGAACTTTTATTTTCATTGCTTAGCGCGTGATCTCACTAAGCGCGGGGCCCGTAGCACGTGCTACACCTGCTACTATGCTTATCCGGCATTTGCCCTATTGAGTACCTAGATAGTAGAACACACCGTTTTTTCAAGACAGAAGACAAACAGCATTGCAATGAAGAGTAAGTTGAAAGAAAGTGGATTTGATAAAAATTATATGATTAAAATTCATTTAACGATGTGCTTCAGGCGTAGTCTGAGGTTCATCCATTTATGTTTTGCGTGAGAGAATATTTCTATATCAGCGCAGTAAAGGCTTGTATGTTTTATCATTGTAAAGATACTATTTTTCTTTTCCCAGTCTCTTAAAACAGGAAAAATTGCAAAAAGCACGTAATACAAAAAATTATTTATTTATGTCACACTCGTCTTTCGCCTATCCTCCAGCCTAAAGACCAGCCCTAGTGTTTATCTGTAGATGTTGAACAATACTGGCGATTAGCTGACTCCCTGAGGTTTGGTTTCCTATTCTTACCACTTCTGGTGGCCTCTATACCCGATCCTAAAGTCGGAATCGGATATATGTAGTTTGTTCAACGTGCATACCCCGCGGGTTTATGGTGGGTCATATGTCCATCTAAAACTATATTTAACTCGCTCTATATACCTATACTGTATCATCCGTACTCTAATAAAATTCATCTGCATCTTGTGGCTTCTTTCTAATTTTAATTCACACTCTCCGTGTATCCGCTCACTACTTCCGAAACATAAAAATAGATTGAGCGGAGGATGGTGGAAACGGAAGCTGGAGATTATATGGAGTTGGTGAGATCCTTTTCTCACTGATTTTTGCAAGTTTAATGACTGCTCTGGTCATAAGGCAGTATAGACGACGGCACGTCATAAAAAGTTATCAGGCGAGTGCGGTCCTGCTTCAGAGTGGCATCTACGGATCACTGACAGATTTTACAAAAGATTGGAGCAATGGGTTTGCGCCTGTTGAATAGAGAACAGACCTACAGAATGACCTGATGTGAAATACGGGTTGATTGGTGTGAGCATCGTTAATCGGAGATAGAGAGAACTGCGTTTGCGTCATCGAGGTGAAAGCAGTTTTTTTTTCCTTTGATGTAGTTACACAAGAAATTTGAATTAAACCCGAACTTCATTGATTTTGCATAGTAAATAAGCACAAGAAGAATTTACAATACGTATCTGGGTATCTTTGTATTTTTAACATAATTTATTCTCCTGAGATATAATAGTTTTAAAATAAGCATGAACTAACGTGTGGTGTGTCTCAACGCCACCATTACAGAAAGTTTGGCAAGCATAGGTATGTAAATAACACCGAGTCTCTGGGCATATTAAAGCTAGCCCTATACTACGAGTTCAGGAGTTTAACTGATAAATGTTAACTCTGCTAACCATCTTCAAAATGTTTGTCATCTTGACCGTCATACTCACCGTCAGTTACAAATCGAACTATTCATAGCTCAAATCTTCTTCTTCCGGCCATAAAAAGAGTTCTCCATGACCCGGCATTACAGCCTTCTGTCGGTTCCGCATGTATGTAACCAAAAAAGACTGGACGCTTAGTGCAGAACTGAGATCGAACGACGGCCCACCAAAGCAACGTTCTCTATAAGCGACATCCATCTAAGACATACGCACAAAAGATGTTCCGCTGTCTCCTGGGTTCTTCCGCATTCTTGTCCGGTTGCAGTTCCTTCTTTGCCCAGGCAGTCTTCAATCGACTTGCGACAACTGCATGGGCTCTGGTGGTCTGAAGTGGTTGACCCCTGCTGAACAAGACTTCTTCTGGAGCGTGCTTCGTTGCTTGTCTTCTCCGATTCTGTATTCCAATCCTTCCCTTTGCCAGCCGGAGTGGCAGCTTGAAGCTCCTCTGGTCTCCGAAGCTTTCAGATGATCTTCTCGCTTGTTGTTATCCACTCTTCAGTGCCCGGGTATCCACTGGAGTGTCTGGAGCTTCTTCCGGATTACCTCAACTTTCTATCTGTCCCTCCAACTTCTGTATGTCTGCCTTCTCATCCCTCTCCATTCTTGCTCTCCGTCCAGTGCCTGTCATTTTCAGAACATCTTCTTATAATATTCTAATTGGATAATTGCAAGAAAACCACTCCTGAATGTGAGAAATCGGTATTTTCTATTATTTATTGTAGTGGTTTGTGAGGTGGAAAAAACTAGATAAGCTAATGGGTTACTACAATATTCGCTATGGAGATTCCAAGTATGGTTGGTTCCTTTGTCCTTTGCTGTCGCCAGTTTTTAGCAGTCTAATCAATACTCACTAAGTCAACGGAGCTTGAACAAGAAGTAATTGCGATAGGAAACTCATTTCAGTTGCTATGAGGTCCGATAGACAGCTCCTCGGACCAGTCTAACATGCCCCCTTCCACTGCTTAAGCAGCTATACCACCACGACTGGGTCCGCCCAGAGCTTCATGGGCGTGTGGTGTGTGTGAATATTTGTGAATGAGGTGTGGAGTGTTGTGTGAATGTGTTTTGCAGAGTGGACTGAGAGGCGAGGTCTGGACTGTGGGGTTAATCTTGTGAAGATACTGTAGGAAGTGAGGACATTTGTTGTCTAAGAGTTGTGCACGTGTGCGGGGAGTGAGGTGTGGGAGAGATTGTTGTGTTCTGTTAATGGGTGGAGAGGGTTGGTTGAGTGTTGTTTGAGCGTTGTGTGAGGTAGTTGTTTATGCGTATATGGATGGTTTTGTGGTTTTGCTTGATAGTTTCGTGTGGTGTTTCTGCAGATGGGGTGTCTGTGTTAGTGGCGTAATGTTGATTGTGGAAGAATTTATTTTTGGAGTCTGTTTGGCTTTGGTTCTTGTGTGAGGTGATGTAGTTGGGTGTGTTGGGTATTGTACCAATTATCTCTCTTGTTATGCATGTAGTTTTAGATGATGTTCAAGTGGTAGTATTTGACATTCGTCATGGAGTTGTTGGATGTTTGTATCTTGTGTGCATCCTTTTGCCATTCTGAGTGCTTTCTGTATTGTTTGCTGATTATGGATGCTTTGAGGTATGGAATTGTGTTGTTTTTTGTTGTTGTGTCCTGAGTATGTGAGTTTGGGATCCAGTGTGATTTCGAGAACTTTGGGTTGTTTCGAGGCCTTTTCGTCATGCCGCGTACCGCCTGAAAAAACGGATTTTCGGAATCCTGACTTCGAGTATACTACTATTGAGTCGCAACTAGCAGAAGAGAAGGAGAGGGCTGTTGGATAGCGCATTTTAGACTTCGTTCAAGCGGTTTTGAATGATATATTCTCTCATTTTGGCATTCCGTTGGTCTCAGAACTGGTCACGCGGTTGGATCGCTTCGGAACAGCCTGTTTCCCCGTCAGCCTGACGGAGACCGAAGCTGGTCCGGCGAGCATGCTGGACGAGGTGCATTTCTCGGTGGGCTGCGAGGGGCTGGCCCTGGTCGACGGTCGCACACACGAGGATCTGTCGCCACGCTTCCGCCTCGCCCAGGTGCTCTCCTATCACCTGACCAAGGATAGCGGAGGACGCAGTCGGATCGATATCAAGCTGGCGGGGGAGAGGGATCTGCGATTCTGTTCCGCACTGGTAATCAATAGTACATTTCTTCGCCTTTTGGCTTTTGTTCTGGTTGGTATTGTTTTCCTGTAAAGCCTTCGGTATTTCCGGATGACTAAAACGGGATATTTGCGACAGTACATGAACAAGCAGAAGTTTGTCGTGAATAGACCAACTCAGTACTGAAGTAATTTAAAATTAGGATACTTCACACGGACAAGTGCTGCTCCGTTAGTTCAGTTGACTGAGTGGCACTGTCAGGAGTCGCTAGAGTTGGAGAAGATGTGGAGAAAGACAAGTGTGGTTGTTGTTGTTGTTGCGGGTCTTCTTCTTCTTCTTCTTACCTGACTCGAACGCAATCCGCTGTCATGTAGCGGATTAGCATTCCATATGTGGTCTATTACAGGCCGTCTCAGATGAGGGTGATGAATGCCCTGGGGAGCCGGAGCTCTCTCAAATAGGAGTCCACCCACATGGATTCTCCTGAGATGCCGTGCCGACAGATACATCTGTCGTTGTTGTTCAGCGGGTCTCGTAAGGGGAGCCGGAGTTCTCTCAGATACGAGTCCACCGACGTGGATTCCTCTAAGCGGCCATTTCGGTAGATACATCTTACTTGGACATGCATCCTGTCTCAGAAGGGATGCTAACCATTTAGTATCACCCAGATGCTGTTGTGTGATTACCATGCAACAGAGGCGGACATCAGCCTTCACCCAAGCGTCATTGCCCAGACCTCCCGGGAGAAATAATAGTGAGAGGAGATAAAAAGAGGGAAAGAGAGAGGGAGAGATGACGGAGAAAGAAAAGTGAGAAATGGAAAAGAGAGTGGAAAAATTAGAGGAGATAGAGAGAGAGTGAGAAAGAAAAGAGAGAGCCAGAGTGGACGGAGAGACAAAAGAGAAAAGGGGAAGAATCAATAGAGTGAGAGAGAGATGAAAGAAGAGGTGGTGAGAGAAGAGAGCGAGAGAGAGAGATGGAGAGAGAAGAAAGAGAGAAAAGTAAGAGAGTGAAAGATATGAGAAAAAGGAGGGAGAGGAGAGGAGACCAAGAGTAAATAGAGAGTAGAAAGAAAGAAGAGGAAACAGAGATAAATAAAAAAGCTGGGTAGCACGGAGATAGGAAGAAGGTGGTAGTTAGTAGGCCTTGAAGTGAAACCTGGCGGAAGGGAGTACTGACAGAAGGAGATTAGTGAATTAGAGCTTGGTAAAACGCATTAGCGTGTCGGCTTTCACTGAGAGTACACTACTGATTCTTTGCAGTCCATAGTATAGGACTACCGAACAGCGCTGTATCGGTCTCGGTATAACCTCATCAACAAGTCCATACCTGCCGTATTCCGTTTGACAGTTGGTGTCAACTGCATATTGTTTTCGGATATCTGATCGCATCCCGCGGTTTATATTTGGCTTCCTTTTAAATGAATGCTTCGATTTTTATCAAATTCCATGTTCATATGCACATATTGTTTGCGCTGACATTTTGTTTCGACTAACTGACTTATTCCTGTTTTATTTTCTTTCTAGGCAAGCGCAATTTTGACGGTTCTTCGCCAATACGTGAAATCCGTTGTCACGAATTCCTCAGGCCATTGAGGTGATCTGGAAAGAGGAGAACTGCGGATAGCTATCTGCCTGCCTTCCTCAGTCGTCCCACCACTGTGATACATCTCTACTGCCCAATTCACCTAATATGCGCTGTAGTGTTTTTAAATATTCTTCACCCATGCCAGGTACCTTTCCATATAGACGCATCGCGTTCTTCGAGATTCCTTCGAAGTATGAATATTTTACCTTTTTCTCATATTGCGCGGTATATATACATATACAGTATATTATAGAGTACATATTATACAAATTTTCCTATTGTATCCTTGCTTTCCCCATGTATACCATTATTATGTAGAGAATTCGACAGAATGGCTGAGACATGTATATCGTCTACATCTATTATGTGATATTGTTTATTTGAATTCTCTTTTTTGATATTTGCATTGTTGAATTTGTTGGAGTTTACATTTTATTGGAACTACATACACTGGGCGACAGAGATCTTCTGTAGCCAATGGAGCCACATATTTCACCGAATTGTTTGGAATTATGTCCAGTGAATTTAGGAAGACAGGAAACGCTAGTCTTAAGACCCTTGAGTAGGAATTGGTTTTCTTGAAAATACATTGAATAAATTACTGTAAATGTCTTTTGATGTGTTTGTTTTAGAGTTTTATTGAATATGCACAACATTAGATTTGCAGACGATACGGTATTAATAGCAGATAATATGGAAGGATTACAGCAAAGGGTTAATTGGCTTAATGAAAAATGTATGGATTTTGGAATGAGCCTGCACGCTGAAAATAGACAAAAAAGAGAAGATAACGTTGATGGCAGACAACTGAAACAAGTGACTGAATATAAATACCTTGAATGCTGGATTACAGAGGATAATAAATGCGACTGGAAAGGACACAAGTGACTTTTAGACATTTAAAGAATTCGTGAGAAATAACTTGAAGACAAGATTTCAGTAATAGGGTATATGCGAGGGAAGCATGGACATTTACCAAAAGATCATAGAAAACTACGTGCATTTGAAATGTGGTGTTATAGAAGACTTTTGAAGATAAGCTGGACTGAAAAGGTCACCAATGACGAAGTCTTGAAAAGAAATTGGAAATAAGAAATACTTAGTTGAAAGTCTGATGATCAAAAAAGAGAGATGAAGTTTGTTGGACACGTTATGAAAGGATCCTACGGGCAGCTACCTGCTTTGGTTTTAGAAGGGAAACGGGAGAAAGGTCGACAAAGAGAATCTTGGGGAGATGATGTCAGGAAATACAGCGGAAGTAAAAGCATCGGGATTGCAAAAAGAAAAGCTGAGAACCGCACAATTGGCGTGTTAGGGTTGCAATCTTTTAACAGATGACGGTACCTAATAGTGATGATAATTTCATTTGCGAATACATTCTAATGGACGCTACTCAAACATACAAGTGGATTATACAATTTTTTAAACATTCAAGATTGAAGTCGGCTGTTTGGATTTTATTCATAGATTGCGTTTATTTTTCGAAACAACGAAGTTTAACAAAACGTTTACTCGTTTTGTAGAATTCTACATGTCATGCCATACTATTCTCGTTTGGTGCTAGTGTTATATCAGACATTTAGTTAGTCCAGAAGCCTTGTTTTTTAGTGAAAATAGTTTGGTAAACTTTAAAAAATATGAAACTTTTATCGGGGGAAGAAGATAATGATTGATAGGTCACCTCAAGATAGGGGGAAAACTAAACAAAAGCACATGCTGAATATAACAAAGTGACACCAGTCATCGAGTACCACATTACTAATCTTTAAAAAATGCAGATTTGTATCAGTTAACACTTGTGACACACCGTAAAGAAATATTTGTAAATGTGTCGTGAAAATATGAAATGAAATGCGTCATGGAACACAGATTTTAAACTATACAGCACACTTATTTTGTCAAAACGTGTCACTCGATACAATGGATGCAGTTTTATTTGCTGCTGTAAGGCTTTAAAATCAGCTGAATCATATCGTTATTTTAGTGAAGAATTTCATATTCATACATATGCAAGGCAGAAGCATAAAGTCGATTGTAAACAAATTCGAAGCAAAAGCTTCTGCATGATATCAACAATGCACCTCGATTTGGGCGACCAACAGCTACACAACAGGAGATCATCATAGATCATTTTGTTCTTCAGTATGATTGTCAATTTTGAACACCATCTCAATATACTATAAATATACATTTTTTTCTCTAGTACAACAACAGAGATACATTTTTTCAGTTAGATGGCGCTCCACCCCACTTGTACGTCCTGTACGTGAATAACTCGTTATTAATTTTAAAGGACTGTGGATTGGTCGGCGAGGACCCGTTCAATGGCCAGTGCCATCACCCGACTTATATCTCCTCCGGAATTGTTTATAGGGAGTGTTCTAAAAGACCAGGAGCGTGTTTCATAAAGCTTAGCAGTTACGTATGAGCTCCTACTGTATATTTGCGAGTTAGGAACTGCTAAATAGCCGTTCTGCTAAGGTATGTTTCATAAAACACTGCTAAACAGCAGATCCTAAATTAGGAACTCCTAATATTTATAGACTCGAATGAGACCCAATGAGAATGGCTCTCTAGCCAAGTAAAATAGCGGCAATCGATATCACCACATTGGACCGTGCACACACTGGACGAGGAGGTCTGTGCAATGCTGCAGTACGTGTGATTTACCTACAAAACAGTGGGCGCGAAATATGAGATAACAATAGATCGTTCGAGGCATTGCTGGTCGGATGCGCATGGGGTAGAGTAAATATTGCCAGCTAGTTGGGGGCCTGTTTATTCACTTGCCCACACATTTAGGAACAGGTCGTGGAACTTAAAATGTAGCAGTTTATATACAATATATATATATAAATTTAGGAGCTTCTAGTTATATGAAAACATACCTTATTGTGTAATTTACGAGTTCCTAAACTCAACGACAAAACAACTGATGTCTCAGAATAAAAGTCGTATATTATTGTTTTTTGGTGGAATTTAGCTGCTCCTAAAAATTAGCTGCTATCAATTTTAGGAGAGCTTCTAGGAGTTTTATGAAACAGCTGCTAAATAGCTCCTCCTATAGTTTTATGAACCAGGTCCCTGTTATTTGCAGAAAAACCAATAACCAATTTTTGACTTGAATGATATAGCTGAAAAATTCTATGCAATCGATGTGGAACTATACCAAAAGAGTGTGGCAGTACAGCTTTGCGGTTGAGATTTTCTTTTGAATATAATTGAGAACAGTTTGAGCAGTGTGGTCTTTAAACATATTAAGTTTTGTAATTACTGTTTTGTGTAATAAAAACAAATAAAACGTGGACTTAGTATTATTTTTTTGTTTTCAGTAATAAAATTGCGCAAAACGTTTTGGCAACCCCGTATTTAGGAAAGACTTTGCTCATTAACTTACAGTTTACGATTGAGGCACGTCAAGTTCTTCTTAGGCAACTATGTATGGTATCTATTGCAAAGGAAACTGATAAACATCGCTTTGATGAATCGTCAAAAACAGACATCTATCTTCTAATCTGATAATAAAAGCGGCAAATTTAAATTTGAAAACGTATAAGAGAAGGTCACTCTAGTTTGAAGACGATAAGCCGATGTCAAACCACGAGCTGTTACTTTTCTCTTCTTCGCGTACGTAACACCTTCATCTACAGAAGTTGTTCAATAATACTTTGTCGAAATGCGCGTTCTATCTGAGAGTTGTCTTTTGACACAGTTGGTAATCTCTGAGGCGTCACCGTTGTAATTCGGAATTCATATCATCTTTGTTTTACAAGACCACTCAACGAATCAATGTGTCCTCGAAAAAAAAGCTGTTTAATTATAAATAGTTTAATCGTAAAATACGTACATATAAATACATCTGCTGTTGTGTGCATTGAAAAGCAATATAAAAATGCATAATAAATAGTGCTACGCTATTTTTTAATCCATTGTGATATATGTGAGCAGCAGTTCCTGTCCCAGTTACATTCACATTGACGTTAGTCTGAACAGAACAGAGGGTGTGTGAGGGAAGGTCCGAAGGTCCGAATACGAAGTACACCGCGCGCGTCTCCAACAGACTATCCAATGCAGCCGCAATAACGCAGACAGATCTTGCGTCCGTTCTTCACCTGTCGACATACTTGTCGGCATCGGCAGTAGCATTGTGAATGCATGCCATGCTTTGCTTTCTTCCGTTCTTCATGGGCAAACACTGTCGACACAGAGAGAGAGAGAGATAAAATGTTTATATCATTTGTTTGACTATAGTATATGAGTTTGTATGTTGGGCTTATAGGAATTAGACTTAATTTGGAATCC
>JAUYWV010042785.1:0-16339 GCA_032274565.1 Nematoplana nigrocapitula
CATTTATAAATGAGGGTAAATGCATGTTCTTTAATAGATTTTTAGAATGCGGGTAAATAATGAAAAAGTGCCTTTCATCCTTCCATGACCATATGCTCATAGTCATATTGTAATTAGTTATTACTTATCAAAAATATAATGTTTTTACTAGGAATAAGATTTTATATTTTATTAGAAATCTCTTGCCTCGTGTCAAGTGACCTAAGCGGCATATTTATAATTTTCATTCTTTTATACCTGTGTTCATGTTTCCCTAGGCCTAATGGCAATGCAGTTAAAATATATCAACTGACACTGCATTATAATTATGTATATATTTATATTTTGTCACTTCAACTTATGTAGTATATTCTTAATAGACTATATCACATTAACCTACATGGTCATTTAGGTTATTTTGATACAAATTAATAATGTGATAAAATGTAGGCTATGTAATACAAATTTCAAATTACTCTATCTATTATCATGTACGTTTTGTTTATTGACATCATGTTAATGCACAAGCATATTACAAGCAATGTCCCTAGTTCAAGTGGGCAACACCAACATGATAGCTCTGATGACTACAGAACCCCAACAACAACACAGCATCTGAGTCAACGTCTTATTCCAAAATGTCACACATTCAAAAATGTCCTATACTTGGAATATATTAGTGGATAAATAGATACAGTTATACCAGAAAGCTATAACAGCTTATGCCAATAGAAAGAAGAAAAAATATAAAGGACTAAACAAGACAAAATGGGTACAAAATAAGAAATTAAAAAAGGCAAAATGTACCATAACAGGAAAGGTCAGAAAAAGCAAGGAATTACCATGAAGACAGTAAGGATGAATGTATTCAAAAGATTTCAGAAGAGCAAAGAATATCAATTTTCAAACAATTTTATCCATTAATGCATAATGGCCAAGATTAATATATTTCAGGTTGTGTTATGGAGAGTGATATGAAGTGAAGGCATGCTGTTCCTATTTCCATGACAGTGAATGACTATCATTCAAAACAAAACATTACCAGAAAGTTTAACTTCACTATTGATAAACTCAAAGTCTTTGTATATAGATCATTTTTCCTAAACACATTAGGAATCAATGACAGCCAGATCAGAACTCTATCAAAAGAGAAACAAGCTTCAGGTGTAAACATCTCTATAATGGACCAATGAGGGCAACATCCAAATAAAAATCAAATATCTGCAAAAGCAAATAAACAATTCGGGAGCATATCTGAAAATTCCCGGTATACTGTAGTCACTACTGCAAAGAGATAAATAAAAGTTTATTCGGGAGCATATCTGAAAATTCCCGGTATACCGTAGTCACTACTGCAAAGAGATGAATAAAAAGTTATTCTTATCTCCAAATGGTTAATCCTACTTGTACAAAGCAATGCTAGGATGATGGAACAACACCTTCAAAGGAGTGGTTATACTTACCATAAATTTTACCAAATTTTTTTTTAAATCTTTGCCTTTGCCTTTCGCTTTAGTAATTTTTCATGCCATTTAAGATTTATGACAAATATTTTTTAAATGAATGAAATTGCATTATTAATGACTTTACATAGGCATAGCAAAGTCTACTAGACATGATAAGGTTACTGAATATATGTATATAAATAATACATTTATATATGGACATAGAAAAGGCAAATGGTAATGATTGCTAAATACATGTGTCTTAAACTTATTAAGCCATAAATATTCAGTTAGGTAAGACAGAAAAAAGCCATTGAGGTTCAAAATTAGTATTTCAATTTGAGATTTTAGCACACATCCACATATTTTAGATTATTTGAGTATGCACTATCTCATCATCTAAATGCACAAAATGATATTTAATAGACAATAATACCATGAAAATAGATACCTAACTAGTCCATTTCAGCCAATATATTGTAGGATTACCAATTATCTGATATTATTCTATTTCCTGATAGAATCTACATCCATTGACAAATTATAGGCTCCATCATAAGCTGTTGTTTATCAGATACCTCAATTAGGCAGCACTTATAACTTTCTATGTCTATTATGCCAAAGACCAATGGCCTTCGGGCCATTAATACCCTGATAGTATATTGGGTAAAAGTATTTACTTTCATCTATTTAAATGACTATCAGTTCACCTGTCAGTTATGTCACTAAGCTTTTCTGGATTGGCTTCAGTATATTATAATAATCATTTTTATATTAAAACTAGCTATCACACCATTTTTAGCCTCTGAACTCGACCCTGACCCCTTGATCTTGACCCCAAACTTCCCCCCCCCTTATGTTACCCAGCAGGGTTGAGGGTTTCACTTATGCAAAATTTCTGGTCACTGGCACTAATGGTCTGGCTGCTCTCCCAGAACATACATACACACACACACATACAACTTGACAAATATATATAAAATTGAATGTATCTATAATAAGTTATTCTATACTGTGAGTTTCTGGTTAGGGAGTGCACAAATCCTAGGTCGGGAATGTGTACTGAGAATAACAAGACAACTCTCATTGCTGTGCATATTACCACACTCTGCTATAATGAGAACACTCGATTCAGACTTGAAAGGGTTAATCTATAAATATCAATAATAATATAAAATATTTATTTTAAAATCAAATAAGAATTACATGATTTATATTCGAAATAACCAAAAAAAATATCTTTATAGTAGATTTTTTAGTAAAATGACAATCATTTTCAACTATTTACATGATCATCATAGTAATAAATTATCAAAGTTACATTATTTGTAATATAATTTTTTGCATTCTATAAATCTATAAATTGCTTATAATATGAGTTCATTATAACATTACTTTTTTATTTATTCTATATATTTTAAAATTAATTTTTATAGAATGGTTATGGAAGAAATGGTATTATTGAAGATAAGTAAGTTGTAATTTAACTGTATTTTATTACAAAATTCTAATATATGACCAATTATGTCATAATAAGCATATTTGTAAGTTTAACATATAATTGTCAATAAATTAAATCTTATTCACCATGTTCTCAGTGTTTAGAAATAATCCCATTTATAGTTTATGAATTATATATTCTGTAGTAAGTTCTCTTATAATATTTCAGGCATATGCAAATGGAAATTGAAATTAGTGAACTAACAGTTAATCCAAACAAGAAGGTCAGCAATGCAGATTTTGAAAAGTTGAAAGTCCTTGGCAAAGGTGGCTATGGGAAGGTAATGTCTTTACTTGTATGTAGGAAATCTTGTTAAGAAGGGGAATACTATAGACCATTGCATCTCCCCTACCCTTCTATATTCCCACTATAACAGGTGTATCTAGTGAAGAAGAAAGATAGAGGATCTCGCCCTGACAAAATTCTTGCACTGAAAGAGTTGAAAAAGGCCCGACTTACTTATGACAAGGACAGGGACCACACACTCACTGAGCGACAAGTTCTTGAAAGACTAAAGGTGTGGAAAACTATCTCGCTATTGTTAATTTGTTATATTGTCCAATTGCATGCTTTGACTTTTCAGCATCCCTTCATTGTGAAATTGTTTTATGCCTTTCAAACGGATTCCACACTGTCCCTGGTTATGGAGTATTGTGCTGGTGGTGAACTGTTTCGACGAATGGAAGAGAATACACTGTTCTCATCGGAAGAGGCATGGTAGGCATCTCCGCCTAATCAGTGTACTGTACCATTCCATTGTGTAATTGATGCAAATTTATTTCTAGATAATTATTTTCGTTCTGAGGTTTATTGAGGACAAATAAAATTTGTTGTCCTTATAAGGAAGCCAGACACAGAGGTATCAGGCGCGGTAGCAGTCAAAGGAAAACAAGCGTTTTCGCCTAGAGAGAGAGAAACGTAGGAGGTCCCGGGGAATGCAGCACTTTGTCTGCGGAGCAGGAGATTCCTGCCACGAGAATTGTGTTTATCGATCGTGATTTGTTGTTTTCAGTTTTTACATGTGCGAGGTGATTTTGGCGATCGGGCATTTGCACTCATTGGGGATCATCTACCGGGATCTGAAACCGGAAAACATCTTGTTGGATCGAGATGGCCACGTGAAGCTGACCGATTTCGGTCTGTCCAAGGAGGGAGTTGAGCGGACACACACTTTCTGCGGCACTATGGACTATATGTGAGTGCTGCAGATTTGTCCCAGTTCTGATAATTTTAGACCGATCGGCGAAGCTGTGTGTATTATTTTTTGATAGATATTTTCTTTAAAAAAAGTCGGTTAATATGCATACCTATTTTTTTCTGAGCCCTTCTTAAACCTTGTACCGGACTTTGTCACGCTACTACATTGTGTGAGCAAAGTTCAAGTGCTCTCTGCTAATTTTAGCACCCCTGTTCCATTAGGTGCGAAGGTCTGCCGATCACATGCGCTCACTCACGGAATTACTGAAATTGTAGTGTGTAGCACAATGCATGCGTTAACCTATGACCCTATCGTGGATCAACCATGGGGCTTCGTGAACGCGTGAGGAGGCATCGTCATGGCACGCGTGCGTTTTTGGCAGCTCAAATGAGATGCTGTTTGGAGTCGACTTAGGAATGTACCTGGCAATTATGAATACAAGTTTAGACAATAGTGAGTGTTCAAACTAGGACATGTTGTCTTCTAACTAGAGCAATCTATTTTCGAATTACGACATTTTATCTTCTAACTATTAAGGTTAGGGTTGATATTCTGTCTTCAAACTGGGACAGCGTATTTTCAAACTACGACATTCTGTCTTCAAACTGGGACAGTCTATTTTCAAACTATGACATTCTGTCTTCTAACTAAAACAATATATTTTCAAACTACGACATTCTGTCTTCTAACCAGGACAATCTATTTGACAGTTATGTATTAGAGACGAAATGCAACAAAACACATTAAAAATGGATCATATTTCTTCATTTGACATATTATATACACGATAGATATGCTCTTTGTTGATGCATTTTGCCAAAAATTCATGCAGTTTCTTTTGCATTTGGCAGGAGTAATTACATGCGATCATCTTTCGGCGGATTCCTAATTGAGCAATATAATCCTTGATACTTAATAGCAGATTTAAAACACATCCCTCGGCAATATTAAAACCTGGAGAATAGGGCGGAATATTATGTTTCATCACATGGTTTACATTGGGACATGTAATTCCTCCCTGACAGGACGGATTCTCCAAAAATATAATGGCATTCTGATCAGCTCCCATTGTTGCACAAAGGCTCCTTATAAAACTTCCCAAATATTATGTTGAATTGACCCCTAACAGCTTGGTCGTTTTATAAACGCCATTAAAATGGCAAAACTGCAGGAAGTATATATTGAGATTGTTCCCTTCTGACTTTCAACAACGTTGACGCATTGTTTGCCTCGTCCAGATCCATCCACGAAGCCACAGTATGAATTAATTCCATTTTCGAAATATCAAGTTGTGAATGATATACAGAGTGAGTCAAAAGTCTCCATACAAATAATCGTACTCGATAATCGATAGATAGCAGTTCAATTCAGCAGATTACAGCAAATGCAGGGAGAGAGGTAATCGATAATTGTATGGAGACTTTTGATACACCCTGTAGTTTGAAAACAGATTGTCCTAGATAGAAGACAGAATGTTGTAGTTTAAAAATGGATTGTCCTGGATAGAAGACAGAATGTCGTTTGAAAATTGACTGTCCTTATATTGTAGTTTGAAAATTGATTTTCCTAGTTAGAAGACAGATTATAATAATTTTGAAAATTGATTGACAAACGCTGTACAGTTAGTATTGATTGATTTACCATTTAGACATGAAAACTTTCCGATCAAGGGTCAATTGAGATTTAAGGCTAGCACGGCAAGCTGCAAAAGCTGTGAAAAACACAATAATGGGCCTGCATCTGTGGCAAGTAAATGCTGCAACAATAAATCATCTTCTTGCTTTGTAGTTAAAAACCAGGTATGAGTTGCTGATGAGGCCCAAATAGCGCTGTCCAATCCTCTTGCACTACGCCCACCTAATCATTTTAGTAGTATTCCCTTGCTATAAGATATTATTCCATCGGTACCACTTATACACCGGCCGCTACTGGCCAACTGACACAAAACGTTATTTTTTATTCCTTATCAACTGCGTATGTACCTATCTGAAATAAGAGGTTTCATTTTTTGTTAATTCACGATTTATTGTGAACTACAGAGTCCAAAGAGTAGTATGGCTGAAGCGTGGCTAGATACTTGTTGACTTTTCAACTCGGCATTCGAAGACTACTTGTACACACGTGGGGTAATCCGTATTACTATATTGTATATGAGACGTCTACGCTGATTGATGTGATCGTGGTTTGCACACCTGCATGGGTAATTGTATGACGTACGCCTTGTTGTAATTCCATCTGTTGTATTGTCCTGACAATTTTTGAGTGTTATTTATGGCTGTAAACACCGGTTCACTTGTACAATTGAGGCACTTAAAATTGTCCTGCCCCACAACTTTCTTTTGGCCAATAGTGGTTTGTAAATCAGTCGTACGATAGTCGGCATACGCAGACAAGGACGAAGTATCAAGTTTAATTTAGGGACTTTGATTATCCATATTTAGATCTCATATAGCTGAAATAGGATCGTAGAGCAGCACTTGATAAGTGTGGAGAAGTTTTGACGGAAACGCAGTTTTCAGCATGATGAATATCATCCACTAACATCGGAACAGTTCGACTTTATTATAGGCGCTTTCACCAGGATCGTGATTTCCGGGTTTGGATCAAAGCATTCTAGTCTACTAGATCGTGGTTTTGTCCAGTCCCGTCGGAGATGCTTGTCGCCTTCTTCGCAGTTCGGGCATAGTAGAGTGTCTGCGACCCCATATACGATGCAGAGGTCATATTAGGTCAGGAACGAACAGTAAAATTGGGTTACAGCAGCGTTCTATTGTAACACATCCATCACCAACTCCACTTTTGAAATATTTGCACCAAATTCCACAAACCTTTGAAGAAGTCTGAAGTACGATGAAATTGAAGTCAACTCGACTAACAAACAGTCAAAGGTAGAAATGAAACCGAAACCAATTGTGGTCTAAATTGACTTACAGAGTTTTCCTATTATTTATAGCCTATATACAGGAGTTGATTAATTTAGGAATCGACTCACACTCCACCAATCATGTCAAAGCCGTTATAATTCGACAGAGAGGTAGACAACTTTAGGAGCCCAATTCAGCCGCCATCTTGTGACAAGCCAAGGGTGTCCTTCTACTGCAGTCAGAGTGATGCGTTCCCTAAGACCTTAGGTGTTCTCTCTCTCTCTCTCTCCCTCCCTATCCTTCTTTCTTTCTTTATCATCTCTTTCCTTTTTCCCTTTTTCTTTCTTTTCACCGTCCTTCGGGATGTCAAGCATTGACACTTCCCCTCGACCGGGAATTACAACTACAACAACTTATAGGGTAAATCGATAGATCACGTGATTGATAAGCGCAGGACAAACTAAACAGCCAAGGTGAAAAGCCCAACTCACTACTCAGACAAACTTACTACACCACTTATACAGTAGGAAGGGATCGATGTCTAAAAGGCACAAGAAGTCGAAGTTAATCAATAGAGTAAATTACTGTTGATGGTGTGGCCTGAAAAGCACCCTGAATTTCACACTCTGTCTGCAGGACATGCGTACGTAATACGGAAGTTAATTTTGCATACACCAAGCCCTCTGTGTGGAGAAGCTGTCAGTCAGTCTGAGTACTATCATAAAATTGATTAGAAATTCTAATGAAGTGACTGCGCCATGGAAATGTGAGTTGGAAATCAGAACAGTGAGAGAAAGTACATATATGTACTGTATAATATGAGGATCAACGAAATTTTGAGCATTTTGTCAGACGACCACCTGCCGATTGTGTCTAACTGACTGCCAGTTCAGTTCGTGCCAGCAAAATGTGCGTAGTTGATATCTGCCATTTCCCTATCGATCCGCCATACAGTTATCTACATGCGTTGGATGGTTAGATGATGCATTCTCGTTTCTTTCATTGGATAAAAATGTCGAACAGCTGGCAGATTGCCAGAGCGAGGTGTTGTCATCCACCCCGACAACGTTTATAGTACTCTAAAAATGTAGTAGTATGATTCACCCAAATTTGCTGTGTTATGTACTGTAGTTTAGTCGCCGTCGCTCTACGTCTATGTATAGTGCAGTGTACCCGCTCCTCAAACAACGCTTTCACGTCGTTGTACTGTTGTCCACGTGTAATTGAATGACAGCTGCGTTGTACTGACTTGACTGTTTGTTGATGAACTGCGAAGGAGAATCACCTTTTGCACAGCAAGTACTCCGCCATTCATTGCTGCAGCAAACAGCGCAAACTACGCTTACATAAAGTGCCGATGATGTCGCCACGCGACACTGTGTAAGCGAACACGTACGTACATAAGTCTTCGTGTTGTCAATAGGCTGTGCTGATGCACCAACCAACCACGTACACAGTAGGAATTCATTTACAGTATATAGACTTTCCTAATTATTTATGTCCGTTTCGTTTGCCCCAGATTTTGGACATTTACTGTACGTATATTATAAATAGGCTAGCGGAAGTGGCGTCAATTGCCACAAAAATATGCCAAACTAGAAACGGGACACGCGTATGTATAATTTTTGTTGCAATTTGTTTTAAGTGAATTGCCTGCCGAACACCAAAGACATAGTACTAACTAAATTACATTTTTCATCAGCTGATTTATGGCGAAATTTTGCCGCTCCCGCCGCTGCGACGGTATAGCGATCGATTGATTTATGGCCCGATCGATAACGCTGTCCAATTGCCTGCGTGGCTTCTTTGTTTAGACGGTTTGCGTAGGCGTCGACCTTATTCTGTGTGGCATGAATGGATGTGAGAGGCGTGGTCACTTTCAACTTCAAGCACTTGCTTTTATATCCTGTCTACCCAACAGGGCGCCAGAAATTATTAAGAAGCTTGGCCATGACAAATCGGTGGATTGGTGGAGTTCGGGTGCTCTCCTCTGTGATATGCTCACTGGTGGGGTAAGTTGAGGTCAAACACTGACTTGAATGAAGCCTTGAAACTATACTCATTTTTTCGCCTCCCCCTAATTCTCTCTCTCTCTATTCCACTTTGAATTTCAGCCTCCTTTCAGCCAAGATGGAGACAAAGAAAAGACGAAGGAAAGGGTAAGACGAACAAGCGGGCCATTCAGTTCTCTTTTTTCGTTTTGTCGGTTATCTGGGTGTGGATGTGTCTAGTGGAAGGAATGGGTGATAAAAATAACTTTTCTGAATCAGAATAAAAAAATAAGCGAAATCTTTTGCAACCGTTTTTGGCAGTGTTTAAATTTACAAAAATACTGGTAAACGTAAAAACAGAATTTAAGCTAAAAATATAAAGTAAATTATATACATGTATACAGCCTTTAGTATTTATTTAGAGAAAGTTTCATGAAAGGGTTGAAAGAGTACGATTGTTAAAAATAATAGTTAACAGGAACATTATAGGTTTTACATAAGCCTTATTAAAAATGTTTAATAAGCTTATCAAGCTGCTCTCAAGAATACGTGTGAATTATTGGAGTAATTTTTAGTGGATGAAATAGGCCTTATTAATACACTGCTTAGTTTTGGGTAATTTTCAAGAATCCCTGTCGGTATCCGTATTTGGCAGAGATGCAACGTTTTTCTTCAGTTTATATTGTTGCCGACATGATCCGTCAGCGTGTGATTCTTCATAATATTCCCCTCAAATTCAATCTGACCAAAGCTGAATTTTCTGAACTTGTAGTACGTATTTTCGGCCTCTTCACGAGTCCTTTCCCCGTTCCGGTACATCTGTTTCCTTATACCACTTCACACAATCTCCGGTTCGAATAGACTACATCAATCTATCGATTTGCTCATGAAAGAAAAAAGTTAACTACTTACATTTATGTAGAAGAGACGAACCTCTGTCTAAAGTTTCTGGCGTTAGTTTTAAACCTTTTAACATATCACCGTATCAAGTTGTCCTACGGCGCTTCATCTCAGTACATTTTTTACATCCATATAGCAGCTGCCTCCTCTGAGTTGCCATATTATTTTTACCATTGTTGTGTGAGGATTATTCGGATCTATTTTTAGTAGAGTAGTGTGGGGAGAGGTAGTTGTTTTTCTGGGGTGAAATGTCTAATTCTAGTCGTTGGCGCTCGCAGTAGGAGGGGAGAATTTGCGATAATGAAATTTACTCCCCGCCCCTCTCCGTTTTTGTGTCTCTTCCTCCTCTTTGCTTCGTGATGACGTGGTAGGTGGCGCGTGTAGGTGGACGAATGAATGGCGTTAAGATCTATTTGTGGATTCGGGGGGGGGGCGTAGCTATACCTAATTTTAACTTTTTTGGATGAGCTAAACTTTAAATGAGCTTTTATAAACGTAAGAACAAATACCTGGGATATGTTGTTTTTGCCCAAAGCGCTGAATCTGCGTTCACTGTCGCTGGTGTAACGATGATCCGAGCCACCATCTTTTTCTCCCACTTCTGACTCCATCTGTCGTTCGTTGAACGTCAGTTTTATCTTGGGGGGGAAACTGGGTCAACTTCGCCCTTTGACAATTGAATCTATGGTTGAATCGATCCTTTATGATGAAAATTCGTGGCTCGTTAACTTCAAATTATATTCTTTGCCTTCTGCTTTCCAATCAGCAACCACCTGAACCCATCTTGGAACTTTTCTTTTTTTCGTGGAATCTGTGGTTTATTTGATAACAATTAATAAAGACTTTTGTTTAATTTCTACACGCATCCAAAACAACTGAGACTTCTCAGCCTTGCAGAAGTGATAGGAAAAATATTGATTTAGCAGAAAATCTAACATTTACTAAGATTTTAATTTACTTGTAATCAGAATTTGAATTATAAATATTGTAGATAAGATGGAATGAATATTGTTTTATAGATATACCAGACATCTTAACATTATTTTTAAATAAATAGATTGTTACCAACAAACAATTAATTGTGTAATTTAAAATTTTTGACTCATTATGATAATTTGCGTTAACGCGACTTGGGAAAAATCATTTCGTAACGTCGTAACGAATCTTTATTCCTCATCTAGACAAAAGTACACTCGTATAGAAGGGATACGCTAAGTCGGTATCAACAAAGTATTAAACCGCGCGAATTACAAGCAACCGACATTGACTACGTTTGAACGAATTCCGATGCGTGAAAAAATGTGTCCTCTATAGTTTCCAGACAGCCTTAGAAATTCGAACCACTCGCGTGGGAACGCGTCCCGAATCCGGGACATTTAATAGTGCGCTGCAACAAAACAATAACAAAATCACGTTGTTCTCTACTGACTGCCAAAGTGCATCGATTGACCGTGTCTGTGACTGAGTCTAATAGTAATGATGGCTATATTATAAAATCGGGAAAGCTCCAGTTTAAAGAGCTATATCGTTAGAAAAGTTGAACAATTAATATCGTATCGTGTGAATGCCAAAGTTGTACAATTTTTCTAAAATATTAGTCAGTCAGATGTGTATGTGGTACGTTGCGAGGAACTGAGAAACTGGTTTAGTTTACTTTCGGATTAAGTCTGTTAAAGTGTAAAGTAAAAAACGCATTTTGATATTCATAATCCTGTATATACTGTATACTCCATGTACTTACAAAATAAGGGGATAGCCTTTTGGGATCTGATTGGGCGTTGGATTTATTCTATTGTCGCGCTTTTTCATCATCGTATTTGTTGTATCTCTAGAAGCAGCGCTATTTGCGACGATAGGCGTCACGCTTGACGTCATTAGGAAACAATGCCACGTAGGATGACGTTAACGAAGTAAGAACACTGCCGCGTAGATATCCGGTTAGCTACAATAAAATGCAATTTGTATTTAATTTGCTGGGAGGTAGAATCTACTCAACCTGTGTGAGACCAGTGATGACGTATGGCTCAGAGGCATGGGTGGTTGGGAAGGTGCATGAAGGAGGGCGGAGAGGTCGATGGTGAGGAAGATTTGTTGAGCAAAGTTAAATGACTTGATGAGGGGGTGGTGAGCTTATGGAGGATAAGTTGTAATTAAGGTGGTGAGAAGAAGCAGTTTAAAAGGGATGGGCAAGTGAAGAGAGCGTGGAGCTTGGAGAAAGAGGGAGAGGACAGCCGAAGATGGTCAGAAGAGAAATTGATAAAGTTGGATTGGATGAGAATGATACCGGAGATAGAGTGAGATGGAGAGGAGTCAGCAGATGGAAGGGAGGATGAAAGTCAGCAACCCCCTCGCGTAAGGGGGAAAAGGCTGACTATATATAATAAATAATGATTGTGTAATGAACGAAAAACCAAATGCTGGCTATGGAAGAAAGAGAGTGGGCGACAAAAACATGCTGGAAGGAAGACTCAGGAGACAGAAGACGTTGGAAGAGGGGTTTTCCTTTCATTGCCAAACCTAACAAGGGTCCTGATTATAGTTTTCACAGTCACACGACGAAATCTAAGACGTTTAACAAAAACAGTGCAATTTAGACATAATTGAACATCTTTATCTGAAATGTCGTCATTACATGTTAACGTTGAAACAAAATTTAGGAAACACAAACGAACGATACAACTCCTGGAAACACTTCAGAAAGTAGGATTCACCAGAAACGGCCTAATGTGTGCTGGATATCTAATTTACAATTAAAAAATGACTTCGCCGCTATTACAGATAGAAAAGCAACGTATGCCTGCCACCTTTCAGGTTTCTCCATCTGTACATCAATTCCATCATTAGTTTTAAAATGTTCAAAGTTTATAAAAAAAATTATACAACACTAGTCTGTAGCATTCGGATGTCTTGATATGGGTCATCATTGAATTGTGAATTTAAAGATGCCCATTTTTTGTAAATGTGTCTATTTTTAGATCCATATAAAAGGAGGGTCACGCTTATGTTAAAATCGTTTTATCACAAATTTGAAATTGCTTTTAGTTGGAGCTTGGTATGAATGTAATTAAAACAAGCAGGTAGGCATTGAAGCATCCTACTATCTCTATGAGATCCTTGTTTTATTTTAAAAAAACGAATGAGTATATATCGCAACTCAAGTATTTCTTTACACCGAGTGTCCCCATATTTTACGTTGTGCCGTATATAGCGGTAGATTAGCGGGTGTTTCGTAAGCACTTCAGGTTGTCTAGATCTCATCTGTCGTTTGTCTGGTCAGTGTATGGTCTTAACCTTTAGAATGCGATTTTTTATTAGTTACAAAACAACGTCGTACAAGTCACGTCAAACCAGTGTCGTGTCGTCCATTAACGTTGCCTATCTACGCAATACATTAGATAGAGTTGATTCGAGGTGATCGACCTTGGACCACCGGCAATTGGTTTGCTGTCTCTAGGCCTCCGCGCGTCATCATTGGTGTGTAGTGCTAATTGGCATCCGAACAAGCGGATCAGCCTGACCGATTCCCCCTCTTGCCCTTCCTGTGGTGAAGGCCCGCAGGATCTTTCTCACCTTCTTCTCTCTTGCCCCTCATCTTCAGGCCTCCGTCTTGCCATCTTTGGCGAGACGGCGAGCCTTCTCGACCTTTGGAGGCGGCCACAGGGAGTTGCCCGGTTGCTGGGTGTCGGCGGTCCTGCGCCCCCCCCCCACATCCTCCGGAAGGGGCCGGGTAACAAACAACAAGAATTCACTTACTTCTGGGGCACCTCATCAAAGGTAGAGCACCACTGTCCGTCCTTGAGCAGCATTCGCCAGGCGGGCAGTCCGGGACAGGCTCGCAGACCGGGCAGTTGGGAGGCGGCGTCCACCAGGCGGACCGCGGGTCCGCACTGACTCAGAATGCTGCCCACCACAGCCTCGTCCTCCACCGGATTTAGGCTGCACGTCGAATACACCTGGACACACAGACGTCATGGCAGGGGAAATCGATAATGCAGTCCACCCATTCGCCGGTAGTCTAGCGTGTTCACGCAGTGGTAACATGGAAACTGACGTTCATTACCGGACATATGAAGAATAAGGCTGTGCCAGTCGGGTGTCATTTGCCTGATCTCCCATACACAGTAAGCGTTTGCTTACATCTAGTTCACCCCACCCCCCATATGACGTTCGTCGACTGTCCTCAATAATTACCAACAAGTGATCATCACATCTAAACCTGGCTTATAAACACTATAGTAGCGGGGCACTATTGGAAATGCAAAGTCAGCAAAGTCAAGTGCCCGTAGTGGTCCTACCATGCGTCCGCCGACAGCGAGCAGTTCGAGGGAGCGCCGGAGGATTTTCATTTGGACAAAGTGCTCCGAGAGGCCCATGGTGGGTGTCCAGCGGGGCCAGATGTCCGGATTCTTGCGCAGGGTGCCATCGCCGCTGCACGGGACGTCGGCCAGAATGCGATCGAACACCACCTGTTTTTGTTTGCCAGGCTGAACCAATGGGAAAGGGCAGGGATTGCATAAGCTAGCCAGCAATTTCATTTTGTCTGATATCTTTTGTTTACTTTACTCTTTCATGATTATCTTTTCACAATTATAAAAATGAAAAATGACAATTTTATTGGTAACAAGTAAAGCATACTGTATATCGGCTTGGTATTGACGCAAGTAAACTAATGAAATCCGACAGTATAAAATATCGTCAAAAACAAGTTTTGTCACTTTTTCTATATAAATGGCTTTGCAATTCTATTTAGTCCAATCGAGACAGCATTTAACTAAAGTATTGGAAAATTTAGTCGATGTACCAATGGATTCAATCGCATTTAGTCCTACGCCGTTGCTCACCTCAGCAAAGGCTATGTAACCCCTCCACTACAAACACCAAACCCTAAAAGATGATCTGGAAAATCCAGTCGTAAATTATTGTTTTCAAATTACTCAAAGCAACGGGTGGTTAGCAAAACACGCCAGACTTATCTGTAGCGTCTTCGGAGTCCCGCAGCCACGTGTGGTTACAACGTCAGCCATGCTAAAAAAGATTGCAAATTGCGTCCAACTCAAAGTAGAATTTTAGTCATGGCGTCATTCGAACCCGCATGTAAATGCCCTATCCATTAGGTCACGTCACTCTGAAAAAATGTTAATTGACATATGGATCCCTAAAGATCGCCGGTCTGCGAGGAGAATGAGAAAGTTACGGGAGAGCTCAAGTTTAGTTAGTTAAGGGAACAGAAGCAAACCTACATTGTCTGGATCTGGGACGAAAAGTCGCGGATAGATGGTGGCGTCCTGTCTGGTCACCAGAACGCAGGGGCTGTGCAGTCGGGAGACTTGGTGGATCATCATATAGCATCGCTTGCTGTTCATATCGTTGGCCACGACCACCCCGGTGGGCAACTGGCGCCCGCTGCTGGGGAAGTTGGCGTGGAGCAGTTCAATCAGCTGGGCCGTCTTGGAGCCGGGCGCGGCGCACAGGTCGAGAATGCGGTGATGGGGAGCGATGTCGAGGAGGAGAGGCGGGAGCATGCTCACCGCTTCCTGACGACTGATGAAGCCTGGCAAAGATAGCACAATGCACGTTGTCACTGTTCGCCTAAGGGAGACGGCAGAGGACAAGTACCTATTCCACTTGCCTACCTTACCATACCTTACCGCGGTTCCGTCTCCATGAAGTGATCGAAACGGCATGGACCTCATTCTTTTCAGTCCAAAGCCACTTGTTGATATTGTTGTAATTCACGCCAGAGGAAAGTTTTAACTATTTTCGCGAGTCACCCAGTTGTTTAATTTTCACTTAGAAAAGCATGCCTAACAACCTGACAGGAGTTCATATCGTGCTGCTTTTCGCGTAGTGCAATTTAATTACGTAGGATACATATCCAAGGGGAGTAGTAGGAGAAGGGTCCTCTCTGGCACACTTGTTTGAGGGAGGTTGCGACTCTGGCACAGCTTGTAACTCTGGCACAGTGAATTTGTGTTGAAAAGTTGACAAAATGTGCAAAAAGTTGACAAAATCTGGCAAAAAGTTGACAAAATCGACAAAAAGTTGACAAAATCGACAAAAAGTTGACAAAATCTGGCAAAAAGTTAACAAAATTTAACAAAAAGTTGACAAAATCTCCAGGATTTGTGCTTGTTTGAGGAAATTGTTTTGAAAAAGTTGACAATATCGACAAAAGGTTGACAAAATCGCAACTTTCTGGTAAAAAGTTGACAAAATCGAGAGGATTTGTGCTTGTTTGAGGAAATTTTTTTGATAAAAGTTGACAAAATCGCCCCCCCTTTAGTGAGACTAGAGGTTGGACATAGAAAATTTTTTGATAAAAGTTGACAAAATGGACAAAATGTTTTGATAAAAGTTGACAAAATCGACTTGGACATAGAAATATTTTTGATAAAAGTTGACAAAATCGACAGGATTTGTGTGTTAGGGTGACTCTGGACCACTTGTTTGAGGAAAATGTT
>JAUYWV010042896.1:0-16339 GCA_032274565.1 Nematoplana nigrocapitula
AAACCTGCTCGAGACTGCAGGCTCGGTTGGGCGAGGCTCCAAGGAGACCCCGGGGGGCTGCAACACTTCGCCGACCGTGAAGTCGGACATCTCCGCCACGGGAAGGCGGTTGCATGGAGACGCCTCCTTGACCTCGACCCCAACATCGGAGGTCGATCTCGCCCCCCCCCCTATGTTACCCATAGGGCTGAGGGGGTCACCCATGCAAAATTTCGGGTTGCTGGCACCAACGGTCCGGCCGCCCACAGGAACACACACACACACAAACAGACAACTTGACAAATATATATAAGATGTTACTTAGCTGTCTATAATCTAAAATATTTTGCATCAAATTTATTTCCTCACCACAGCGATATCTCTCACAATTAAGTTTAATTTGATTCAGAGATACCCCACTTTGAAAAGTCTAATTATGGTCTCGCTTCTATTATTTTTCCCAATTCTTTCCATAATGATGTATTTTTGTATTTACTATACAGCTTAAGGCTTTCTTTGTTTTTTATTTCCTTATCCACTTGTTGTTTTCATAATTGTTTTTTTCTAACTATATCCTTATTATCCAAAAATTCTATGTTATCTATGTGTAATTTTATAATACTAAGGTAGGCGTTACAAAAGTTTATCCATTTATGATTATTGTTCCATTCCTTAAGGGTAATATTTTAAAGTTTTCCTGTATTTCTCATAGAGTTCTCGAATACTTTAGTTAATCGTTTTTAAACCATTGTTCCTTTTAAAGTTGAGATATTCCGCGTTGAAAAATTTCACTTTTCACATGGATGTAGTTTTAGTGATATTTCACATGGATTAACTTAGTACTAATAGCCAGTTAGGTATATGAATATTATGGATGAACAAAAGGGTGCGAAATTATCTAGTGAAACTGTTGGTTGAAATCAGATAAACAAAAAACAGTACAGGTGTTGAGATGGGCAGAACATGCTGTTGTGAGCATTTGTCTCGCTGCAAACTTTAGATTTACTGTTATGTTTTTGTTTTCTTCCGATGATCAATTTTCGTTTTAAAATTGACGGCGGACAGCTCTTCTATAACCAAAGAGTAATTTTAGCAACACAATAATAGAGTAAGTATCGCGTGAGCTTCATTCTAAATAGCGTATAAAAAATATTCCATTAATTCGAACTCAGTGTCGTGTCGTTTTTTCCTCCTGATTCCTCTGTCACCTTCTCCCAAGACACCCAACTCTTTTCTTTGATGCTTTCTCACAGAGTCCTTCTACTTAGGCCTCTAATATCCCTGGACAAAGCGAGACTTCATCAAAGTGATTTCCCACGTCTGTGAAAGAAAGGCAAGACCGTAGCAGCGCGACGAATGCCTTCACGGCAACTAATTATTTTCTGACACTGATTATTAAAGCGAAGAATGACAAAAGCCTCCAGTCGCACAGTTATGATTTACGAGAGTGTGTGTGAGGCCTTCGTCTCACCCACCACCTACACTGAGCAGGTGTACCGACGAATGGCTGTTCACCTCGACGGTGATGTTATCGTTGTGTTGAAGAAATCTGTTGAAGAGAGTGTGCTATTTTTATCTGGATGATTGTAATAATTTTCATTATAAAATAACACTAATAATTTTAATAAAAGGGTTCAATAAACTCTTGTAAAAATAGCGCCCTTGTCTTTCAATAAAGTCCCGGTTCCTGTCCTCATGATATGCACTAGAAATCTGTAAACATTTGACCCTAAATAAAATAGCAGTATAGTAATTTGACATTCATTATTACACTTTTTCTAATATTTCACATTGAATTCTATATTCTATATTTATGCTTCTTATTCAAAATATCTACGTGTATATAATCATTGCTCATCTGTTGAGTTGACCATAGCAAAAGGTTTCTTTAATTTCATTCTTTCAATTCTTTTTAGCTAATTTAAGCACTTAATTTCTACTCAATTTAAATGTGTTTTATTGAAATTTGACATTTTACACACTTTTAGATTTCCAAGTACATCATTGTATAGTACCATCAATATACAGTACCGGTACTTGATCTGAATATGCCGTCTGCAAGGCGATACATTTCTTTAATAAATACTTTGCTAATTGGGCACGAACATACTATAGAGACATACTGTATGCTGGTAATATAGTGTTTCGTTGTGTGACATCATGCAGCAGGTTTTTTTAAGTCAAACTGTTCTTGGTAAATGGAAAACACGTGATATATGTAAAACAATATAATCTAAAATGTAGTGTTTTTTCGACACATTTTAAATTCCTTTTGCTATATAGACATATTTAATTATAATTGAACATCGTGTCGTGTAATTTTAAAAACATTGAGCACATTCTTTACTTATTTTGTGGTGCATTTTTATGTAAACCTACAAGTATTCATCCTTTTAAGCTTTAATGCATGGTACAAACCTTTCTGGATATATCATAACGTGAATAATTAATTAATGTACATGTACCATCCATTTTGGTTTCTTTTCATCATATATTGTATGTATCGTATTATGCATTACAACACCATCATTAACTCATAATTTCTACCTTCTGATTTCATTTCTATACTAAAATCGGAACATGTAAAACATGTATTGAAAAGTTTATCCGACTGTGTTTATGGCGCCGAAGCCCGTAACATTTAATAGTATAATTCTACTGCAAATATTTATATCAACTTAATAAATTTGGGGGGGGGCTTCGCCGGGATCCGCGCCTGAGTTAGGCCCACAATTTATCTCTGTCTAAGACCCGCCCGAAATATTGTAATCCGCCACTGATTAGAGTACTGTATACCTTTATTCTGTGTATATTAAAAACAGTAATATGATTTTTAAACCATTTGACTTCACAGGTGCCCCGTCTCTCAATCTGGATTCACTGCACAATTTTCGAAAATTCTCAACGGAAACTCAAATCATCTCCAGAGTTCTTTGTTTCCTGCATTCCGCATGGGCAAGGTGGCCTCCGTTTTCTTCAAGTGCATTTTGAGAATTTGCAAACACCCCTCATTCTGTCGTTCGGTGCGTATGAACTGAATGATTTTAATAAAAACATTTACTTGTTTCTCGTCAAAACTGCTACAGACATTCGTCATTATTTTGCGGTATATTTATCATTTTCCGTAAGCGAATTCTTTTGACTACCAAACTGAATGTTCTGCCACATTATGATTGAAATAAACAAGGTTAATTCGAAGAATATCAAACTGCGTGTAGTGGCTCGAAATGCCATCAAAGCAATATCACTTGCATTAAGAGTGCAATTCATTTGCTGTCTCCATTTATATAAAAATCATTACAGTTTTTTAATATAAACTATATCCGAGATGTACTCGCATTCTCTCGGAAGCCTGTGTTTGGGAGCCAAGAGCTGACATTTTCTTTAGGCATTAAAATTACAATATCAACTCTGTTATTCCAGTGAAATAGTTTAGTATAACCAGTTAGCAGATTTGAATGTGAATGTACATAACATTAAACGCGTCCGCTAGCTCGGACCAAAGTAATACCACTTGCAGTAAATGTTTAAATCGAATGTCGTCGCCATTTCCATGGAATTAGTACAGATCGCCTATCAATAACATATATAAATATACACTAAAAACGACACCTGTGGTTCCAATAAGTGTTTGTTTAGTGACGGGTTTCATTGACGCGGGCTTGAGACATTCGTGCAGCTTCTAATTGTTGACGGACAGTGCGCTGTGCGAGAGTTTCGGAGTCGCATTCGCAGGATGTTGTCGCGCAGTTGCTTTTAAGCCAGGCAGTGCGTTGTTCAGTTGTTTCTTCGTTTCGATGCCCTCTCATTCTTTTGGCAGCTCATGACGACTGGGAGACATTAGTTGATTTTCTTTTCTTTAGCATTTTGTTGCGAATTATGTACAGTCATTATGTCAAGTTTTAATAATTTCAATGTAATTCAATTTCCAAGTCTGTTTGTATAATCATTAGAAAACAAATTAATCAATAATTTCAAAAAATAATTTTAAAATAAGTGATTCTTTGTTTTTATGAATTAATAATTGTTCAGGAATTCTGCAGTCAGCTTATTGACTAGATTATTTACAAATGTGGCAAACTTGGTTGGAATCAGTAGTGAAAATTTGGAGATTTTGCATATACTGTGTAACAACAAATTGATTATTTACTGCGACGTAAAGTATTCTTAATTTCCACGAAATTTTATTAGGATCTCATATCATGAACAGGTATAAAATTGACGTATAGTTTTAGTCGTCTCGAAAGGCCTAAAACGGACCATTAAACAGAAACTGTGGCACTCATTCGAATGAAATTAAAACCCCGCCATTCAAAGTGTGGGTACCCAAAATTTCAGCTCTCTCCAATTGATGGTATAGAAGGAGATAGTGAACAAATCGAAAGACCTACAGACAGACAATTCATTTGGGGAAGCTTTCCATGTTATCACATTTCGAGGATATTTTATGACCCTCATAATTAAGTTTCAACAAATATATAGCGATTAGCTCCGAGCTATTCAACTAGCTAACCACTTATAAGTTTTATTTTACTTCCAGCCCAATTCCTGCGGACCCACAATGCAAACAATTGACGAATTGCCCGGAGAAGGTGATATTCGCATTCTGGTGCGGAGCGCTCACATCGAAGTTCGGGAAGCCCACAGCTACCGAACTATTAGATTTCCACACGGAGGTAAAATGAACGACTGTAAAATTTAATTGTATCAGTCTTTGGGTGTTGTATTTAAACAAGAAAATTATTTCATCGATAACATTTAGCAAATTGAACTTTTATCTAATAGGACGACATGATCGTACTGCTGCTAATAATTGACTCTTGCCAAAAAGGATTTCAAGCATCTAAACACTTGCAGAGAGTGATGTCGATTGATGACTTTTTGGAAAAGCAAAAAGTAAATAATTTTGTCTGCACAACCCTAATTATAACTCTGTCAACAAAGAAAGGTCGGGCAGTCTGTTTTCCATTCCATGTCCACCTGCGCACGAGATATCTCGACTCACCAGGGCGTATTTCCCAATCCATTTATTTCTCTCTACCCTACATACTCTTTCTCTATCTCTCGCTCTCCCTGAAAACACCTTTACTTTTACAAACTATACATCCAGGGGCCATGCCAGGGGCTTTGTTTGGGTTAGAGTAAAAGAAAAAAAATTGTATTTAACCTTTGCTCGGTCAGGCTGATAACATTGTTTAGTTTAATTTTGTTTCCCCATTTTAAGGGAAGTTTTCTATGTTTTTATTCGATATGTAAAGGCCTTGGTTGTAGTTTTTTGTGTTTTTTTTATAGTTCTATTTTTCAGCTTTTTGTGTTTACTTCGTCCCAAACAGCTGTTAATTGTTTTTTATATGTAGGCTACTTGTTTTTAGTTATTCCGTTAGCCTGACCGAACAAAATCCCCTTTTTTATTTTTTTGTAAAACTGTTTTTTGTGATTTGAGCCCAGGTGTCAAATAAAAAGTTTATTATTATTATTATTAAATATACTTGGTCACACTGTTGTAGACTTCCGAATCAGCCAGAAGGCGAATCTGCTGTACTCTGAATCAAGAGCCTCCGTCGAGTTGAATGACGTTTCGGTAGAGTTTGATTTTCGATAAACATGGGTCCTCAGAATTGGCGGAAGGACTCGTGATTCCAGAGATTATAATTTCCTTACTACTATAGCCTTAGTGTTCATATAACGACGAGTTTGGATATTTGCTTTGAAATCGTCACACGTTTGCTGACCACTAGGGTATAGGTTTTAATCTTATCCAGCACTGACAAGGGGTAATAACCCCAAAAGTGGTCTGCTGGTGGATATTTGTCGAACAAGCCTTTGCTCAAATATTGTTGTGTTCAGACAGATAATTGATTTTGACATAAAGGCAGTCCAAAATCTAGTCGGTCGTTACATAAGAACTAAATGGATCGAAGATTTATCCGAGAAGGCTAGGGTCCCTAACAACACCTCTTCTACCCTGGTCACCTGACCTCACCAACAAGAATTTAAGCAACAAGGAGGCCAGAATCGTGGAACGACTTTGTATGGGCTAGATAAATTTTCTGAGGCTCCCAAAATCGAATAAAACATTGAAGGCCTTCGTGAAACAGCAAAGCATCTTTTCCTTTAATGCGCGTCCTGGGTTAACCATCGGGTCCAAGTGTGGGGCCTTTCCCAAATGCCGAAAAAATGTTTATTGGCCGCCTTTGTCGCGAGGATGGACCAGTTGATGCCCGAACGACAGGAAATTGAAGAATAACAGTAGCTCCGTGTCCCAAACCCTAGTAGTTTTATTTTATACACTTCTAATCATCATTGCTTTCTTGACGATTATCGCTTCACTATATTATTTTTCTTGACTAAATGTTACAGATTATCATGCTGCTCCACCCTTTTCTAGTTTTTTATTGCTTTCATTAGCAAATTGACGCTCAAAATCAATGTCAAGTTCCGGAAAAATAGAACAAACACCAAGCCCCCTAGCGAGCGGGTTTGGTTCGTTGGAATCGACGTTGTTTACTTCTTAGTACAGTCAGCATACAGTGCAATAGTATTGATTTTTCGGATGTACTGTACATACACAACGTGAGATTTCTCCCCTCTCTTTTTCGGCCAGTATTCATCTAGGCTAAATGGTGCAGTACTAGTATGTATGTGTGCTACGGGGAAACAGGGGGTACTGCGTGAGGGGTGTCCGTAGATGCACGACTCCCCTCACCTCCTCCCCGTCTGATATGACATGGTATTTGCTTGCTGCTGCTGCGACTTTCGCCTGTGGGTCTAGCTGCTGTCTCTAACACCGTTTTCCTCTTGCATTTTGGTTTCTTCCAGCGTGCCGTCAAATACGCGGAGGAGCGTGCTGCCGGCTACTTGTGGAATCCGAGACTCAAGGTAATGCATTGCATGGTTGAGATCGATCTGTCCTCGACAGATCCTCCCGCAGTGTCCTCCATCTTTCCCCAAGCCCCTCCCTCTATTGCGTACACACACGCAACCGTCATGCACGCATTGCACGCTCTGATTCATAACGGCACACTTTGAATTACCCTCCCCCCTGTTCATCCTCTTTGGTAGAGAGCTTTTCCTCCTTTAGAAATCAATGCATTAAAGTATTAATGAATAACCAAATGCCTTTTTACAAACACTAAAGCTTAAACTAACAATGAAAACTAGGTTATCAATAGAAAATTATCGAGAAAGTATTTGTGAAATGCTTAGCATTCAGAAGTACAGCAAGATTGGACAGCGCTGTTTCGTTTTTTATCGTACACACGTTTAAATCGCTCTTGGCCTTTGCGTTATTTGTGGTCAGGTAATATGGCTATCACAATTTTTGCAAATGAAGCCGTTCTTTTGCGATTCTTGCGAGACAGTATGGACTGGTCTGCTTTGCAGTGAGAAACCATGTATGAATTGTTGATGAGCGCTGTCCAATCCTCTGAGAGTTTCTGACAGCTAGGTATGTCAGTTGTATTTTCTCGACAAGGATGCTTTTTTGCGGCATTCATTTGCTATAGATGCACGCACGTTATTGCGTGTCTTTTCTGGAAAACTGTCAAACAAGACCGAACTAGTCTGAGTTGATGAGTTTATTGTATTTCAGCTGGCATTTCTCAGTAAAAATGATTTGTGCGGCATGCATGTGTTTATTTTTAGACGCGATGGTATGTCGTAATACACCCGCAGAGCTTGTTCTCTGAATGTGATAAACATGGAGAGCTTTAAAAAATCAATTGTCCGTATTTCTATGTGTTTGCGATCTCCTGCAAAGCTAAAACTCGGATTGATTTAGCACAACCTGCGCTATATGGTTTGGCACCCATTTGGGCCATTTGCAGCCATTTAGGGGAAAAGTGCTGCTGATTATGAAGTTTTGCAAATATATCCTACTATATTCTATGTATGTTACTGACAAATAGAATGCTTATTCCGTCGGTAAAATTATAAACTAGTGCTAATAATGATGACGTAACGTAGCATCGATAGACGTGGGCGCGAGCATCAGCTGCATCGAAAACTGGAGAGCAAGGGGTTGGAATGGAGAAAGAAAGCGAGTTGATATAGACGTACACTTTACGAGGCCGGTGTGTGAAGAATTGGAGACTGACTGCAGGAGTAGGACGGTCCTGCGTGTTTACGTGCTTGCCGGATTAGAGAACAAATTGTTAGCCATTATTCATTCAAATTCACATTGAATCTCAGACATTTTCCAGATTAAACCCTATTACAGTATATTATTGATATATTCTGTCGTATATATTTATCGTTATGTAGATACTTGTACATAAAATAAATAAAGCACTCCAGAATTTTATTTTTCCTTGAATATTGTTTTAATAAGAAAAACTATGATGTTTTTATGGAAATGTAGACATCAATTGAATTGTACCCTTATTGCAAGTAATATTGCTTTGGTTTGTACATTCCGAGCTAGCATATATTGTACGCATTGCAACATTCCGTTATCAGTAAATCCTGTTCCCGACTCTTTTTCTGTCATTATTTGTCAGTGTGACCTACCAATTAGCATTCATTCAAATGGGACCACAGTATGTGTGGTTTCTGATGCTTCAGTTAAATCTTGATTATTTATGGGGAAACTTCAAAATACTCAGATTGTATTTGACAGTGCCGTTGACGTCTTACAGACGCCCTTTGCGTTGAGAAATTAGTTTGCGATTTTATCAAGAGTAAATGTGAAGCGTAGATGCGAGTGAGTTAATTTACTCTACGGCAGTATCAGGCTTACCGTATATTCCATTCGGTAAATTGTTCACTATTTAGTGCTAGGATGATAGCTTCCATTTTTTTAATGTAGCCCTATATCGTATTTCAACAGCAGTGATAGAAAAAAAATACACGACCTTTATCTTCATATTAGCGACGCGGCATTTGTTTGATATGGTGATATAAAGGTTGCGGTGTTTAATTGAGCGCGGCGTTAATTACAATCGTAGTTCGGGATGAAAAATCTAAATTTTAATTCAGATGGTTGTGACGTCAATCAGGTGGCTAGTCTTACTGAAAAATTTGTCTCCTGTAATTTTATTTATTCGGCAGTAATCGTGGCATCTCCTTATGTCAGTGTGTAGCCAAAGCATGCTAGACCCTCTGTTGCTATACCAGAACAAAATTGATTTCACCCACATCGGAACACTATACACAATACATCTTAGCTCTAACGATGGATAGTAGAAGAATCCGTAAAGCATCAAACCAATTTTATCGTCGTTTTCGTAGATTTTTGTAACATGTTTGTCTGGCTCGGTTGTTCGCCACTGCATTGGCCCAGTACTAGAGGCCTATATAATGTGCCCCAGAAACTGATGTAGTAGTAGTAGAATGCGACCCTTCCCGCAAAGCCACGTGCTAAGGGGATCCGCCGACCAGCTCCCCGGGTCACAGTGCCAATTCTGCGTGTGTCGTGTGTGTGTTTGTTCCGATTTGTTTATGGGACGTGGCTGTTGGTTGAGGACTTTGTTGTGTGGGCGTTGTGTGAGGTAGTTGTTTACAATGCTTGTGTGAATTGTCTTCATGTTGTGTTTTATTGTGTCTTGTGTGGTTTCTGTTGGTGGTGTGTCGATGTTTGTGGTATATGATTGGTTATGAAAGATGGTTTGCTTTTTGTATCGGTCAGGAGCAGGTTCTTGTGTAAGGTGATGGAGTGGGTGCAAATAGACACCGACAGATCATACAGCGCACGTCCACTTCGCTATTATTCTCTAAATAATTAAAATATTTCCAATCGTCTTCTCCTTGAGCGTGAACAATTTGTTTATCCTACCCAAGGGGTCTTCAACTGATAGTTTGTATACTACGTTCGTGTGACATATTCAGGGTCATTCTGTCTATGTCTTCTTGGTCTTGTCACTCGGGCTTAGGCTAAAGGCTAGCCAATACCCCCAAGGAAAAGGGAATTCTATCACAAAGCATACACAAACAAACACACCGAGTGAGAGACTGGATTCACCGATTGATCTTTATTTCGTTGAAAGAGTCCCTCGAAAGATAACTTGGATAGACGGCTGAGTTAAAGTTGAATGTTATGGCAAAGTGTCTTGAGCAGACTACTCTTTCCCATTTTTAATCGTCTTTCTAAAAGATTCTGTGCAACAGAGCATGTGCCTTGCTACCACCAACACTGGTCATCTCCTGGGTGCTATACGAGGGTGCTAAAGTTGGCAGGATCCTTGTTGCGTCATTCATTCTATCTGACAATAGAAGCTGGACTGTACTTGCTGCATTTTGATTCCATCTACATAGAAGATCACTTACCCCAAAGTCCAACTTGAGTCCGTATTCGTTGCTCTGAGAAGCTGCACAACTCGTGGATAGTAGATCTGGATTACTCTTCGATAGCCCGTGCGAACTAGAACGTCTTTCAGATGCTCCCAAACTGGTCCTATCGTCGCCACTAATACTGTCCTCCTCGCTCTCCTGAAACAGAAATGGGTGAGTAATTGAGGCGGCCTGGATGTATAAGTCCTATGCAATGTTAATCACTAAGAACATAAGCACTGATACCACCCAATTATATGAAAATAAAAAGTAAAAGCGCAATCGGTAACACAATAACGTGACGTTATCGTGACATTTTTACAGAGGGACTGACGAAACGTCTCGCATTCCGGATCTATACAAACTTTGATTTTCGGCCTACCGCTCCTATATACAAGTTTTCCATTAACCTGAAATTCCAGTCCTATCTCCGTTTTATTAACTATCCAATTAGCATTTGTCCGATTGGATCGGCTTTTCAAAGAGCTTTCTTTTGTCCCGGAACTTCGCTAATGATAATCCCGTTGCTTCTTCTAAGTCTATTCTAATATGTACATATTCTTAGTTTAGCTGTTTTCTTGTGGCTCAATACAAATTGAATTATAATTCTGTTTAAATCATGCTTATTCTCTGGCTAGCAGACCCATCTTCTTCCTCATATTTTACATAATACGCTCTAAAGCAATGTTGCTGTCCTGACAAAACTACGGTATACTGTAGTAATTTTGTTATTTAAACACTCATGTTCGAAGGAATAACAACTTGTTCAACTGAGAGGAATTTTAACCTTTCCGCTTTCCCATATATAGTTTGTTAAAATCTTTCATCTGCTCTGATTCGTCTGCTTCACTAATTGCTCCATTGCGTTATCACTGGATCAGATTTGTCCGGCGATGGCTTATTGATATAGAGCAAACATTCCCACCAAGCTGCATCTTGCCGTTCGGATCACCAGAAAACCTATGGGAATAATTGATGCCATTATGATTTATCCCCCAATACGTGGTTGAATTCCAGGACAGTGTCCTATCCAAGCTGCGTTACCGAATGGAGACTGTATCTGATTCAGCTGACCACAGTCTTCGGTCACCTTGATCGCATGTCCGGTCGACGACGGTTCGAGAACTTTGGGATCTGTCCAGAGAATCCGGTTATTATTCTATAGATACTGGCAACCTTCAACTTCCAAAACAAAAGATAAGTGCTGTTGCGGCCCATTTTGTAAAAGAATAACGCAGGCTAAGATTTTAGTTACACCTTGTCAAATACGTAAGCAATCAGTCAAGGCATAGTCACGGTGTCAGTCCCACATCTTCGGGATTTTAAACCTGGAGACCTTGCCCAGCGATAAGCCTTTCCTCTGCAAATGGGCAGTTTCCGCGTGACATTGAAAAATCAATAAAATCGATTAAATTATAGTGCTGACTGTGATTAAAAGAATAATAATTTTAAATCGTATATTTTGTTTTGGAGGGAACCATCCACAAAAATATCCTCTACCGGGTCTACTGTAGTTATGGAATCTCTGAAGAGAATGCAATTCTGTTTGCGTTGGCTACAATGTGAAGTGAACAACCTCCAGTGTCCAAAACGTACCTTAAGCCACTTTTCTCTCTTAATTACTTGTCTAAACCGGTATAGGCGCCTGTAAATAAAGTAAAATGCCAGCGTAGTTATGGCGCATAATATATCTGTTGCTGACAACCATATTAGAAGTGCGTTGCTTTTTCGGAATCAGGAAATACTTGTTTTATTCGACTGGCAGTTTTCAGGTAATTAGGCTGTATCCCACCCAATTTTATTGCCTGCTCGTCCTACTGGTGCATGATCAGGTTGCTTTTGCTGAGCTTTTGGCAGTTTAACGTCGTACAAGCAGTGGACCGAATGGGAAACTAACGCAGAAAAAAGAAGGATTGAAAATAGTAACGCATGAAATTACATAAACAACGCCCAGTATTATGCTGTATAACGCAGGTCGTACCGGCACTGCACCAATCCACACACTTAGGCTATTAGAACGAATCGGTTCACAATGTGTATCACTGATACCTGCAAACTGTTGGCATCAGTAGCTCGCTGTTTGGGTATGGAGCTGAGAAGATCGTAGGCGAGAATTGAGCCAGTGCTGTCCGCCACAACACAGACAGGACCTGTGAATCCCTGGCCTTCTTCTGATCGCATAAATTCGGCATAGCGTGAATTGAGTCGAGTGCTCAGTGTCGATAGAACCTGCAGATAAATAGTATGCTTCAATAATGTGGGTAATTTATTTTCAATACAACTCTGACGGGTTTATCTATTAACCACTTCACTGATCAACAGATTTAACTGCAGACATACTATTATCAATAGAAAAACAGGTTCGTTCGGCTTTCACATAACGTGTGTATATACAATTTTGCATAGAAAGTGAAAGGTGAGAGAGGCATAATTCACAATACTACAACGATGTTAAGTCGAGTCTCTGATGTTTGTCTGTCTGTCTGTATCTCTGTTGCCAAACACACTCGTCGCTCAGAGGTACTTCAGGTACCAAAGTTTCTGTCAGGGACTGCACCTGAGTCAGCCAAACAAATTACTTCCACTAACCAGCAGTTTTATCGATTCCAAAGTCTGGTAACTTTCACGGTTGTCTAGATACTAGCAAAATATCCTCGATCGGAACCTCTACAAAGTGTCGTGTCGTGTCTATTCTAAACGTACAGTACATATATGACTGTTTTCTGAAACAAATTATATAATAAAACTGAGTATTTACTTACTAATCTTCGTTCTCAATGATTTAATTATACGATTATTCTCGAAATGTGAAACAATGGCGAGATTAAAACAATTGTGCATCACCTCCTAGACCATGAATGAGAGGACTGAAAATTCTGGGCACAACATTCGCTATGTTTTGATTAATTTCTTCTATCCATATGGGTGCCACAGATTCTGCTTTCAGGGTCATTTTCAGAACCTTTTGATACTACTAAAGCTTTATCCGTCATTTTATACTGTACCTGTTCCTGATCTACGATCTCAATAAAAATTTCGTGGAGTTAAGGAAAACCTTATGCCGCAGTGTGAAATCCCCATTATTGAGTTACTGATTTAATTTGTTAATTTTTTTTCTCAACGAAACATGTTTCTACAAGCATTAATTAGTCACATTCAATTCTGCCAGACGGCCATTCTCAAACATTTCGCAGATTGAACTCCATTATATTACTGATATCTTTAATCGTTCAGTAGATGTTTGCACATAGAAAATAAATGAAGCGCTTCAGAAACGTTTTCCCTAGGATGTACTGTAGTTTTTATTAAAGAGAAAAATGTAATGCTTCCATAGAAATGGAGATAGCAATTGAATTGCTTTCGTTACATTCTTAGCTAGCACGCACATATATATATATAGCATACATATAAATAGGAAAATACTTTAAAAATATTCTTTAGTAGGGGATATTTAGATGCTGTTAACAAGAGATAATAAATTGTTATTTTACTAGTACGACATTAAAAGGAGCTGGGTGGCGGACACCGAGAGCATCGAGCTGTGGGGATGTGGTCGCCAACATCAACGATAAAAAAGCAACCGAGTGAGGGAGACAGATCGAAAGAGTTTGAGTGGAACACTCCTCTCCTCAACTGAGTGTAGGTCAAGAGCTGTAGAATGGCAGAGTAGAGAGACTTCGATGAAGAGGATGTCGGAAGATTCTTTTTCTCTATACCAGGAAGCGGGATGTGGGTTGAGGGGAAAAGAGGCAAAGCAAAGATGGAAACTTATGCAAACTTCTTCTACAATTTAAAAGTACAACCCACCCAAAGGTTTTGGCGAGTCCTATACTAGCCAAACTTTTCTCTTGCTCGTATTAGCTGTGCCACCACTAAATTTAGCTCTTGTTATTGGCGGGACAGATGGCCGAATGAGATACGGCGTGGACCAGCAAACAGTTGGATCCAGAGGACGTGGATTTGAGGCCCAGCCCTTTTTAACATTGTTATATGGACAGTAAATCAATGCTTTGGACTGAAAGAAACACAGAGGCTAGCACTTCTCATGGATCAAGAAGCAATATACGAAGGAGATAAAAGAGCAGCATAAATGGCATTGATCAGATATCGCATCTATAGGATGCACGAATACAAAACGAGCTATTCCAGGCCAGGTATAGTGCCCCTAGTCTTACCTGCTTGTATTGTGATGTTGAGGTGAAGAAGAGGGGAATGGTGCCGAGGGGCACAAAGTCATGCGCGAGAACATTATCCAGATGGCCTTCCACATTCAACGCATAGGGGCTCAGACTGAAATAGAATCGGACATTTTTTAAATAATCCTGTTTCCTCATTAGAAAAATATAATGATAAAAAGAACAGTGAAATTGTATGACTATCGCACGCCGAACTTACGTAGCTCAACCATGACAAAGTAGTATGTTTGGAATAGTGGCTAATGGATAATTGCAAAAAAAGGTATTGCATTACTACTTAGTAACGCAACAACTGTGTATGATTCCCGCTCAGACTGCACTGATTTTGATTTTTTCAGATCTCAGTTGACATGAGCTACATATAGAATCCTTTTAATTTTCCATCTTTGTATATCAAATGTACAAACAAGTAGTAACTTTTGAAACAACCTAAATAATATAATACATACTGAAGTTACTTGCTAATACGACTCTGAGTTCAATTTTCTCTGCTAGTAACGTTTTTCACCGACTCTACAGTATTATCTGTTGACAAGCAAAATTTACAGAAATTGTAATTTTGAAGCTCTGTCTTCCTCGGATATTTGGAATGAGGCATGTCTCTCGCGACTCTTTTCCTCCAAAGCAATGCGCTAACATGAGGTATAGATCCTCTATTAACTCTGACTTGTCCCAAAGTCCGGATTCAATTCGACATTGTCAATTGCATCAAACTCACGTCCTCTAGTCACTATTGACTCCTCTTCTAAATTTCCACAAAGTTAATACTTTTGAAAGCTAAACTCTTTCTCTACTGCTGCATTACCATATGGTAGTAACAGAACTTTACGAATAACTTCCTATAATTCCTTGTAATCCATGTTTGAACCAACATTCAACCAGTAAAAAATATCCAGCCTCAGTCATTCACTTCTGCGTTGTTGCATAACACTGTATATGAAATGGTTACAGCTTGAATGAATTTTTCATCTCTTAGTAATCGGTTCCACTGAATGTTTGAAATGTCTACACTTTCTGCATCATAAATACTGTCATGCATCTTCACTCAGAAGACGAGCTTAATTAAAAGGCGAATTTTTTCATGTACATTATGAAATTCATGTACACGCACCAACCCTGCTAAACATTAACGACTCCGCTTAACTGTCACCTCCAATCCAGCGGTAACTCTCTCATTATTGACCTCCACATGCACTACATCGCCCAGGCACCCTCCTTCTTGTTCGCCCTGTGGCGAGTTCCCCCAGTGCCCCCTAGATTATTAATTGGGGATAGCGCTGCGATAGCCCGAAGGCGCTCTGCTACCAATTTGTAGGATAATAGATATCAACAGAAGAGTTAAGCAGTGGAAAATTATGGTTAAATTATTGTTACAAATGATTTGCTTATATACAGTAATTCAATTATTCAAATGAAATACCCTAGCAACTCGCAGCAACCGTTATAACGACAAAGAATTAAGACTAAATTACCAATGTCCAGAAACTAGAATAAGTCTCTAATAACTAGAATAGTTATAAAATAAATAACTACAACTCTACAGAGGAATCTCCAACAGGACCACCACCGGTATGGTATGAGAACACCGTTTTGTGCTTAGTTCCGCACCATTTGATAATAAGAGTCAATGTCCAGTTGTTGTTGTTGTTGTTGTTGTTCAACAGTTGTTCAGCTTTTTCCTAACTTCCTTCGAGAACTCTGCCGCCTTTGTGGGTTTGTTGACCAGATCGTAAGTACCATTTATTTCGTGCTCCTGTCTTAGGTTGTAGGTGGCCGGGCATTCCTCTGATATATGTTGAGTATTTTCGGGATTTTTCCCGTAGAGTCTGCACGTGTCGGTGTCGGATTTCCCAATCCTTTTCTGATAGCCTCTCAGTTCTGTAGAATGTCCTATCCTG